>MJUU01051570.1:189515-218180 GCA_002080025.1 Modiolus philippinarum | reverse complement strand
ACAACAATGATATTTCCATATTCAGTATTGTGCTCTTCTTTTGTGTAAAGTTTTCACTACAATTCAACAAGTGGTTTAAGAGAAGTTGCATTTACAAAAAGTATGGACAGACGGACAAACACAGACAAACAGACAGTGACGTCTATTTATGCACAAACTTTGTTTTACAGAGACATATAGACACATTTATATATATGTCTCTGGTTTTTATGACGATTTAAATAGAAAAATAACAGTATACTGACTTGATATATACGCAATATACTGATGAACTTCTTAGAAACGCGAGAAAATGTTCACTTATATTAATACAGTGAGATAGCCCGGAGAGGTTGCGGTATCAGTTTATGTCGTATCGTGTACTGTGTGCCTTTCCCCTGTGGAATTGTCCACAGTATTGTTTTTACTGTCGTGCCTATAGTGATGGTAATTAGCACTACTGTCGTGCAGACAACAATATTTATTCGCACGACTGTCGTGCAAACAACAATATTTATTCGCACGACAACGATACTTTATTCGCACGACTGTCGTGCTAATACTGTTGGTAATTAGCACGACCGTCGTGCGGATAACAATATTAATCCGCACGACGATCGTGGCGATAGACACTTCCAAAAAATTTTCTGTCCAGAAAAAAACCATAACCCCCCCCCCTTCAGGTTAAATGGTCGGTCCCTTATGTCATTTTAAGAGTCAACCACTTATACAAACCATCCAAAATTTTTGTAGTTTATTGGAAATTTTGGAAAATCTCGAGAAGTTATTTGGAAAATTTACTATTGGCCCCTTTTTTGGGACCATTTAGGGCTTGCTATATGGTGTGAGGTTCCTCACTGTGTTGAAGACCGTACGGTGACCCCTAGATGCTTTGTTTTGGGTCGTTTTAACCTGGATATGGAATGTTGTCTCCTTGACATTTACCCCATTTCTTTTCTTTTTCATAGTTCAGTTCCCGCCAAATTTTAAATGGTCGGCAACATACGATATTGATAGATACAGGCCATTTTTCATATCATACCCATTATCAGCCCCAGGTCATAATATCAGCCCGAGAGCCATAAGGGTCGAGGGATGATTTTGACCATGGGCTGATAATGGGTCTGATATGAAAAATTGCATGTTATGATCTGTATCTGTATTTGTACGTTGTAGTATCCCTGCTGGGCTTTGATACAACGGAATGAGAGAGCGCAGGTTTAATCGCGCGAGCAGCTATATATAGCTGCTTTGAAATCCTCGATAGTATTGGATCTCACTATGTGGTTTTCTAAGTTGTTCCAGTCAATTGCTGTTCGTACTAAGAATAAATGTTTGTATTGCTCTGACTTTGTTTCGGGGACTTTCATACTTTTGCTGTTTATCCTAGATTGTCTTGTCACTATGTTTGTTGTTGTTGTACAATTGTCAAAATTCTTCACTTTTATTTGTCTTTTTCCTTCGTTTTTCACTATAAAGTCAGAGAGGGCATTGCTGGTATCTGTCCCTCTGCCACCTTGTAGAAAAATATGAGGCGTTGGTATTTTCTCCTTTCTTCGAGTGTTTTTAGTTCTAGGTTGTTCAACATTCTAGATATGCATCCTTCTTCTCTTGTTTTATAGTCTCTTGTTATAAGCGTGCTCCTCTTCTCTGAATTCTTTCTAATTTTTCGATGTCATTTTTCTGGTAGGGGTCCCATATCGTTGCTCCGTATTCCACTATTGATCTTACTACTAAGAATGCAGAAAAAACGCCTATGTTACACTAGACTAGTGTAATATAGGCGTTTTTCTGCATTCCTGCGGGCAGTGTTGCAAATTCCGTCTAAGGAATCCGATGGTTGAATTTGCTTTTTTTGTGATGTTTGTTATATGATTACCCCACTTTAGATCTTCTAATATTTTTATCATATGTTTCAAACTAAAACTAGAAGTGTTGCCATCAGAAAAGATGGCCATCCCCGCACCCACCTGTTTGACACAGAAAACAGTTGTTATAGACCTTTGGGGTAATTTTCTTCAAAATTTTAACATTAAAAAAAATTATTGATAGTCACTATTTTTACTAAGAAAGAATACAAGAATATACGGTTGCTAGGTAGAATTTCCAAAAATGAGTTTTCATTGAGACTTTCATGAAATTTACCAAATTTGGAATCAATTATTTTGAAAATCCAATCGGTGAAAATGATTGCCCTAATCAAAACAAATCCTAACATTATTGTTGCTAGGCAGAATTCCAAAAAATAAGGGGTCTTTGACACTTTCAGGAAACTTAGTTTACCAAATTTGGAATCAATTATTTTGAAAATCCAATTGGTGAAAATGATTGCCCTAATAGAAACAAATCATAACAGTATGGTTTGTAGGTAGAATTCCAAAATATAAGTGGTCTTTGACACTTTCAGGAAATTTACCAAAATAGGAATCAAATATTTTTGAAATCCAATTGGTGAAAATGATTGCCCGAATAGAAACAAATCATAACAGTATTGTTGTTAGGTAGAATTCCAAAAAATAAGTGGTCTTTGAGACATTCAGGAAATTTACCAAAATTGGAATCAAATATTTTTGAAATTCAGTTGGTGAAAATGTTAGTCCTAATTGAAGCAAATTACTACATGTATGGTTGCTAGGTAGAATTCCAAAAAATAAGTGGTCTTTGAGACTTTCAGGATATTTTCCAAAATTGGAATCATATTTCAGAATTCTAAGTATTCAAAATTCTATTTTTTCCAAACTCTTGTAAAGAAAATGAAAGCATATGCTAAAAGTTAAAAAATAAGAGTCTTTGACATTTTCAGGAAATTTACCAAAGTTGGAACCGGAATCAAAATTCCGAAAATTCATTGCACATCTGCAGACTATATGCAAGAATTCTATAACAAAATTAAATTCATAAATCCAAATATGTAGGAGTTCCACTGAAAAGCTCACATGTGTCAAAATCGACATCTTGGGCCTCTTGTTTGCATCAAGACTAATTTATAAAATCCATAAGCTTATTGCGCATCTGCAGCATATATGCAACAATTCTATAACAAAATCAAAACATTTAATCCAAAAATGAAGGAGGAGTTCCACTAACAAGCTCACAGTTGTCAAAATAGACATCTTGGGGCCTCTTGTTTGCACCAAGACCAATATCAAAAATTCGAAAGCTTATTGCACATCTGCAGCATATATGCAACAATTCTAAAACAAAATTAAAACACTAAATCCAAAAATGAGCGAGGAGGTCCACTGACAAGGTCCATCTAACGGACAGACGGACGGACGGGACCAAAACAATATCCCCGCATTTTCTTCAGAAAAGTGCGGGGATAAATACATCCCCAATTTTATATGCGATCTCTAAAATGTTGAATTTCAGGAACCGCAATTTTGGTTTCAACCCTTGAAACGTTGAATTTATAAAGACAACATTTTAGTTGTGAAGCATATTCAAACATGAATTGTAAAAAATGAAAAATATTTTGTTCAAAAGATAATTAAAGAAAAAAATCAGTATTGTTTAGCGTAAAATCTATTGCAAAAATGACTGGTAATTAGCGTGTGATATAAACCAGAAGCAGTTGATATCAACCGGAAGCGGTTGATAACAAAAGTCATATCACACGGTTGTGAACAATTTGAAGATAGTTGGACTAAATATTAAATATCGACAGTATTATCAATGGGTAAAATTTTACTGTTATTTTATATAAACATATGATAAATGTGTATATCTAAATTGAAATGTAAATATTATTAAATGGATTGTTTATATTAATAAATGAATTCTTAATATTGATAAATGAATTATGAATATTAAGAAATGAGCAAGAATTATAAATATTAATAAACTAGTTATAATATTCATAATTGATTTATTAATATTTGGGGAAATAAGTATTAGAGTTCAGTATGAAGCAAAGCTAGAAAGCATAAGTATCCTAAACAATAAAGAGATTAAACGTACACATATATATTGGGCTAAATTCATGGAGAGTAGGGATCCTCAAAAGTAAAAAGAGTTTGTAATATCATTTGAAGCATCATTAGGTTTAAACAAAGATAAAAAAAGCAAAGCTATTAGAAAAAGATATCACAGATAGTGCAGAAAGTAACCCAAGGGAGTTCTGGCAATATGCAAATTAGAAAGAAACCAATAAAAAGCCAGGAAAGGAGAACTTAAAACTAACAATGAGAAGGGAGATGTGGCAAAAACAGATAAGCATAAAGCAGAAGTTTTGGCAGATTTCTACAGCAGCCTACAAAGAAGACAGGGGAGAATATACCATACTTATGCGAATGCCACATTGAGTTCCCACGTGCAGAAGTGACATAAAAGAACTAGTAGTCAAGAAGTAATTGTTGGGCTTTAAGTAATTGTTGGGCTTAAACACAAAGTCATTAGGTACAGATGGTCTTCACCCCAAAAGCCTTCAGGCAACTAACTGACTGCATTACACTGAGCTCCGCTTAGAATTACATTCAATGTCTCTAAACAACAAGGAATAGTTCCGAATACTTGGAAACTAGGTATTAGTAGCAATTTTCAAGAGAAGAGCCAAATACGAACCAGGCAACCACAGAACATTAAGTCACAGTTTAATGAGTATCATATGTAAGATAATGGAGAAGCTAGTAAAAAAACTCAATAGTAGAGCATATGAAGAAGAATAAGCTATTCAGTGATAAACATTTGAGATTCATAAAAGGTAGATCTACTACTGACTCACTACTCTACAACTACTCAAGGTAATGGATGAGTGGACGGAAATATAACATTGACCCTGTCTATGTGGACTGCATGAAGGTGTGAGAAAGTACCACATATGAGACTTATCAAGAGAATAGAGAGGTATGGCATAGGAAATCAAACAATAAATTGGATTAAAAGCTTTCTGACCAATAGAAACAAGTAGTTTTAATTTACTGTTTTATGCAACTTCGGTATTTTTTGTATTTTCAATCAACGGAAAGGAATCAACAAGACATGATGTGACAAGTGGTATTTCCCAGGGTAGTGTCCTGGGACCAATTATTTTTTTTGTATACATAACTGATATACCAGAAACAGTGGAGTCAACTGAATACCTCTTTGCAGACTGACCAAAAATATATATAGAAATAAAAACTAGTACAGATATGACAGGACTGCAGCATGATCTTGATAGTCTCCAAGAGTGGTCAAATATAAAATGCAAATTAAGTTTCCCCCAACAAATGCAATATACTAAAAGTAACAAATAGGAGAGAAGGGGAGGAAATTCGTGAGCATCATGTTTATAGCGACTCAGGTAACCAGGTTAAACTAGAGTACTCAGACGGGGAAAAGGATAAAGGTGTACTGGTCGGTAATCATCTAAGTTATTTGGAACATACACAACACAAAGCTAGCAGTATAATGGGCTTGATTCAGAAGAACATTCAACTATCTTGATGAGCACAATTTTAGATACTTATTTTAGGCTTTAGTTGAGACCTCACCTAGAATATGCTGCAGCGGTTTGGTCCTAATACAAAGCACAAGATGCAGACATTACAGAAAATGTACAGATGAGGGTATCTGAAAAATTCCATCTCTAAGAAATCTGGATTACCTAGATAGACCCAGAAAACTGGATATGCCCCCCTTTACCCCCCTTTTTACATGCCAACCTTAAACTACAGACGACTAAGGTGTGATTATGATTGAAACCTTAAAAATTATAATGGGAGCGTATGAACGGTGTATTTGAATTGGATCTCAACTCTAGAACAAAGAGCCATAATAAAAAAGAATCGAGAAGAGATTTAGCAAAACAAATTTGATGAAACACTTCTTCACCAACAGAGTAGTAGAAATGTGGAACAATCTGCCACAATTCTTAATGGAACCAAAAGATGAGGCAATTTGAAATCATACTCGACACGTACTAGGAACACCAAGATGTGAAATTCGAACCAAACCTGACCTCCAAATTAAGACCATTTCCGTAAGTCACACTGAAGCTTTGTGTGGCGGAGAACCAGAGTCCAAGGCAAACCTAACCAGTTCCCAGTTTGGGTCAAAATTCATCTGCCACCTTAACTCTAACTTTTGTAACTTATCTTGGTCTTCTTGCAGTGCGTAGCTGTCACTATTGGTCACTTGATATATTACCGAAGACGGGCACCGTGAGTCATCTGCAAAACAATTTTGCTTCAGATGATATCAGTGGCCTGACTGTATAGCTTCTGGCTTGTCATTTATGTAAGCAAGGAATAATGGTGGTCCAATTATTATACTTTGTGGTACCCTTGAGACTGATACCAAGGGGTCCAGATTCATGTCCTTCATTCAAGACAGCTTGGGTTTTGTTACTGAGGACGTCAGCGGCTTTTCCAGATTCACTGCATACTCCATAGTGATTTATGTTAGGGAATAAGTCTCTGTATCAAACGCCTTGGAGAGGTCAAATATATCATGTCTGTTTGCCTTTCTTTGTCAAAGTCCCTGCCAATTGAATCTGGTGTGGTAATACTACGGACTCTACAGCTCTCTGAGAGCTCGGAGCCCATGTATGTCGATTCCGGAGACCAGTGAGTGGAGTCTGGAGCAACAGTGTTGGAGCACGGAACCTTATTGTGGGAGCCTTTTATTAGCTCGACGTCTAAAAAAGGATTGGAACCAGGAGCCGAGATCTCTTGTTATTCCCCAAATCTAGGGCACGAGTAGTTGGGTTTCACATGATCTTCTTGGTTATTGGACAAAAAAGATCTGATAGTGGTCAAAATGACCAATGATGTTACAATTTAAACAATGGAAGGATATAGAGAAAATGCACGTGATACTAAGTCTCTACAAATACAGGGCAAACAAAGCAATGGGACGACGCCTTTATTATTTTCTTTATCTCGAAGTCACCACCTTCAACCATGAGCTTTGCTCATAACTCAAATTAAGATCAAGACTACCCCTATTAACGATTATGTCGAACAACGCTACATCCATGTATATACAATATGCTATAGCAGCTTACAACAACTAGAGGTCAATGAAACTGGTCGATAATTCAATTGTTTGCGATTTTACCCTTTTAGTACAATGGAGGAATTTCGCCAGTTGTTGGGTATAGCTGACAAGTCAAAAGATTTTTGGTATATCATACTCAGGTTTGGTGATAACTCTTCAGCTGTATCTTTTGATATGTAATTTTATAAGCCCAATGGCTTTGAATAATCAGAGTGTATATGGTAAATATTTGTTTCTCTGGCATGGTTTTCTAAGATGTTATGTTATCTCTAGTTGGAAATGGACTTGCCCCCCCACCCCCCATGTCGGTTATTATCCCTGCACTTTCGAAGAAAGTTCGGGGATAATGTTCTCCGTCTGTCCGTCCGTTCGTCCGTCCGTCCGTCACACTTTCCTTGTGACTCAAACTCCTCCTACATTTTTGGATTTAGGGATTAAATCTTGTTGTAGAATTGTTGCATATAGTCTGCAGATGCGCAATAAGCTTCCGGATTTTCAATATTGGTCATGGTGCAAACAAGAGACCCCATGATGTCAATTTTTACACATTTGGCATGTGACACAAACTCCTCCTACATTTATGGATTTAGAGATTTAATTTTGTTATAGAACTGTTGCATATAGTCTGTAGATGCGCAATAAGCTTTCGGATTTTTGATATTGGTCTTGGTGCAAACAATAGGCGCCATGATGTCAATTTTAACAAAGACCCAAAGATGTGGATTAGACACATTTGGCATGTGACGCAAACTCCTCCTACATTTTTGGATTTAGGGATCAAATCTTTATGCAGAATTGTTGAGGGGGGGGGGGCTTTATTTTTTCTAAATTCCGAAATCCCGAACTACAAAGAAACTTAAAGACTGATGAAATCCGATTCCCGGTGAATAAGTTTCCCGAAATCCCGGCCTTAAATCATAAAAATCCCGAATCCCGGGCTTAAAAACATCCAATCCCGACATCCCGAAAAAGGTCCTGCCCCCCCCCCTCATTGTTGCAGGTAGATTTGCAATAAGCTTTAGGAATTTTGGTTCCGGTTCCAACTTTGGTAAATTTCCTGAAAAATGTCAAAGACACATATTTTTTTTTTATTTTGGCATATTATCTTATATTCTGACTAATGTTTGGTAAAAAACAAAATTCTGAAAACTTATGATTCTGAAAGGCAGTTCCAATTTTGGTAAATTTCCTGAAAGTCTCAAAGATCACTTATTTTTGGGAATTCTACCTAGCAACCATGCCTAAAATGTTTGTGTAGTTTAGGACGAACATTTTCATAAATTTGATTTCAAAAATATTTGACTCCAATTTTGGTAAATTTCCTGAAAGTCTCAAAGACCACTTATTTTTGGGAATTCTACCTAGCAACCATGCCTAAAATGTTTGTGTAGTTTAGGACGAACATTTTCTTAAATTGGATTTCAAAAATATTTGATTCCAATTTTGGTCTTTTTCCTGAAAGTCTCAAAGACCACTTATTTTTTGGAATTCTACCCAGCAACCATACTTAAAATGTTTGTGTAGTTGAGGACGAACATTTCCATAAATTGGATTTCAAAAATATTTGATTCCAATTTTGGTAAATTTCCTGAAAGTCTCAAAGACCAGTTATTTTTTTCGAATTCTACTTAGCAACCATATATCCTAAAATTCTTTTAGTAACAATAATGACTATCAATAGATAGATTTAAAAATAATAATAATAATAATAAAATTATGCCCAGGGGGTATAACAACTGTTTTCCGTGTCAAACAGGGAGTGCGGGGATAGCTGTCGTTTCCGACAACATCTAGTATTATGTATGTCTTCTTTTACTGGAATTTCTGGTCAAGAATGGATGCTTTTTGTGGTAAATGACTGTGCAGAAGTCAGTCTTCGTCAATAATAGTAGATGTTTTCACGTTTCGTGCTCTTGATGTAGGACCATTGGAGTTTTGGCTGATCTGATGATATCTTCCATGAACTTCCCAAGAGCGGACATTTGCCGCTTTTGGAGTTTTGCTTTGAGGAATTTGTAGCGCTTCCAATCTTTTGGTCTGTTGGTGCTTTTAGCTTTTGTGCAGGCCTATTGTTTACTGTTACAAGTTTTCAAGTATTCATACAAGATACCGGTGTGACTGTATTTCCCCTTGGTCTGTGTGGCACATATATGGTCATTGCCTCCTTAATTGCTCTTTTAATATGATTTCACATTGTATCGATGTCAGAAAAGTGAGTGTGTTGAATACAATAAAGTTTTATCTTTCTCCACCAAACTGACCATTTTCCAGAGATTTATGTGTCTTCTGGTTGGCTTTTGGTCTTGTTTTTTCCTGCAATATCTAATAGCACAATACCATGGTCGCCGTTACTTATAGGCGAGAGTGTCTTTCATCTCTCAAGTCATCCCGGATGGTATGTAAGTAACGTCTATAAACATGGTAAATGAAAGCTGAATTGACATGTGCTGGTACTTTGTTGCTACGTGTATTATATGATGTCCGGTTGATGTTTGCAAGTTTGAAGTTACCTCCCAATATGAGAGTGTTGTTCTCTTGTTTCCAGGACCATGAAGACTTTTAATTTCTGTTGATGCTGTATTTATATATTCTGAATCTTGTCTTTTTGGTGGTCTGTAGAAGCAACAGAATAGTCTTTACATCCTGTGACAAATCTTAAATTTTTTTATAGCTGCAGAAGCTCTGTATGATGCCAAGGTATTGTCGTGCTGCAATGACCCCATCTCCGTGCTTCTAATACTTCACATACTTCTTGTATTCACTATAATACTATTTTATTGCACAAAACAACAAAAGGATGATCAATAATGGAATCTTGCATGGGATCACTTTAAAGAGCGGGATGATTTTCACGAGTGAAAATTTCGGAATTTCTCCAGTTTGAGGGCAACAAATTAAGAGAAAAGGGTAGAATTTCTTACAAGAATTTAAGATACCCGGATCTCTAATTTTCATCAAATGAAAGTAGCAATTTCTTCCGTAAAATACGAATAGAAACGTACGACAAAATACATTATGTGAGCAGGCCTCTCCGCCATTTGATTATACTTGATTGTTTAATAATTTAAATTGTATGCTTGATCAAAATATTATTCTTTGAAATATTTGAAAATGGACAGAGGCGAACTCGACTGTAATTGTTTATGGAAGCTTGTGAGAAGAATTACGGACACAACAACTATAAACTTTTAATGTTTTGATGTTCATTTTTTTCTCACATCCCCCAACAAGAACTAAAGTAAACCGTAAAACGAAGATCAGGAATAGATCTTTGCTATATAGATGCGAAATGTATTGACCCCTTTGGTTTTCAGAAGGTCGATCCTGCTAATTTTCTTATTTCATGGACAAATCAATGCATTTATCCGAGAGAATGACCCCTTTGTTTTTCAGAAGGTCGATACTGCTAATTTTCTTATTTCATGGACAAATCTATGCATTTATCCGAGAGAATGACCTTTGGTTTTCAGAAGGTCCATCCTGCTAATTTTCTTATTTCATGGACAAATCAATGCATTTATTCGAGAGAATGACCCCTTTGGTTTTCAGAAGGTCGATCCTGCTAATTTTCTTATTTCATGGACAAATCAATGCATTTATCCGAGAGAATGGATACTATCCATGGATATGTCTTATAAGTTGAAGAAGTAATAAAAGAGATAAATTAATTGAACATAAGAGTGGCATCCAATTCACCTAACACCTGTAGGTACGGGGACTATGCGACTAAGCAAGATCTTGCTGAAACGAACCAAAGATAACTCAAATGGACGCTTCAGTGTGTAAACCTCTTCAAACCTGCAGTCAGCAAGAAGTAGCAATGAGGTTCGAAACCAGCCAAAAGATGAGTAGAAACGTTTAGTTTGAAACCTATAAAAAGAAAGAAATGATACTTTAAGGGCAAGTCTGGAAATGACGAACTCTTGGATGTAACGGAGGAAACCTTCACCATAGAAAATTGTGAACAGAGGATAGAACGATGTGCTTCAGCAGGAGGAGAAAAGATGCCTTGAATACTGCAACGAGTACAAGACCAAAAGGAAGCAACTAAATTAACTTGCCTTTAGGATATCGAGGCTGAAGTACTATGAATTAACGATACATTGGAGATGTTCTTTCCATTAATAACGCGTCTTTTCTTCATAAACCACATCAATATGTCTTTATGAAATCGAGATAATTCGAGGAAACAACAAAAATTGTCATCCCAGTACTAAACTAAACAACAAAAGGGCCGACTTTAATTCAAAATTATCAATGTCCCTATCATGGACAGTAATATTCCAACTTCTTCTACTTACGGAATGAATGTTTCACAGTTGATTCTTGCACCAATTATTCGGATTTTCTAAATATGCATATGTATCTCCCCGTGGCCGTTTTATTAATCAGTCTTCAAGAAATTCCGTCTCATGTGTTCATTAAAAAGTTATTTCATAGATATCAGTCCCTTGTCGGAAAACTCGAAGTTTCAGACCGATTTATGGTTCAAAATTCATTTCTGTTCACTGTCTACGACCTACCACTACCACAACGGATGGAGAGGTTTGGCCCGCCTGGAATCTACCTCACCGAAGAAGAAATCAAAGTGACGACGACTAGTGGGCCATTTGAAAGTGTATTTGGCAATGTGGCGATCGAGCCCTTGAAACCAAATGATGTAGGTACCTTCTTCAAAACCGTTTAATGATCATCTAAGTGTGAGACTAAGGGCGCCTCCGCTGTGGAGGTATATAAAGATATATAAAGGCAAACTTACGCCCATTCAGTAAATTCTGCCTATGTCACCCCATTATTCTGGTCCGAGACTGATGCAATCACAGACTCTATAAACATGGAGACGGAGTAATCCTTCATCGTCAGCTATCAGTCCAAAAATTGTTTGTAGACCTTTGCCCGGGCAACGTCATCAAATTAGATATCAAACTAAAAGCGAACAATCCCTAGCAGCAATATCCAAAACAAGAACAAAGAATGCTTTCATTTAGCGATATTCACATTACTCAGCACAAGCATGGAAGGAGATCAAATTCGACAACATCGAGTTCATAGTCACTGCCTGGCGATGAACGCTATCCTAGGAACATACCAAAGGAGAATTTCGAAGGGCACCGGAACTGCTCACATTGACCTGCAATATAATATCAGCACTACTGCTGGGTTGATTATATTCGGTATTATGACTCTTGACCTCCCAAGTCAAATAGCATCATAATGAACGCTACAAACAACCATTGCAATCTAGATTCACGCCACCTCGTTGTATTTCACATCTTTATCTTGTAACATTCTCACCTTTTTGTCGAAGAGTTGGGCTTCAGCGACGTAAACCTAGCGATAACAACTCATGCAGTAGACAACCAACACGAGAACCTCAACACTACCATTACCATGAACAAATCATTGAGTTCAAAGGTGTACTCCTAAGGTTACATGACCAGCCAGGCGAGCTTGTGGGAGACCATGCCCCTTCAGTCTTGTATCAAAAGTATTGGGAATAATCAGTGTTTACTTTATATTTCATTTCAAATCACAACTCTTTCAAAAAATTATTTTCAATCCATTTCTTGATGGATTTCAATGAAATTTGTTTTAATTCCTTTAAAATATGGGAAATGATATTTCTTTTCTTTTCTTTTTATTTGGTCATAATTTTATCCCAGTAAGTGTTTGTTTTGAAATGTTTTAATCACAAATGAAATGTTAACTACAATCTCATAATGGTTGAAATATGTAAAGCATTTTCTCTTGGTTTTTAAATTATCAGAAAGTGCAGAGTTCATGGACAAAAATTATGGACAAATAAAAAAAAAACAAAAACAAAAACAAACAATCAAACCAAAGCAATTCGACATCTTTCAAAATCTGGCAAGAAACAGTCTTTCAATATATATATATTTTTTTGAAACAGTTGTCGATTTATGTGAAATGCACTGTAAAAACATTTTTCCCAATACTTTTGATAAAAGACTTATACAAAGAGCACATTTTCATCAAGCAAATTAGGAGCATATCAACGATAATGACTATGGTTGTGCCATGAGGGCTTCAGACCTTCCAGTGATTAATAACGCACAACTTCAACAACTACAACCTAGTTACCCATGTGTTGCTGCTGGACACCACAGAGAACTTCGACGATTCTGCCGTAAGACCTACAAGCTGGATACCATATGGCACTGCCTAACTGACGATACCACAGTCAAACATTTTGCTTTCGGGCTAGAACCCCGCTCATACCCATTCGTGTATCTAATGTTTTTACTGTTCTAGGAAGCAACATGGGGAGGAGTTGTCATGATTTTTCAGTTCAATGGCAAACCAAAGGGCATGACATGTACGTCAACTTTATTCCATCAATGTCTACGGATAAGCGAGGGCAAAGCTCTTCTTTCAGGAAAGTTCGAATGGATAAGATCAGAGGATATGGTGAAAATGATGAGTCGTGCTGACAACCATGTTTACTGCAAACTGGGTTATCCTGGGAAACTGCACAACGACTTTTCACTGCTGCTTGCGACGCTTTGATAAACAAAGTTTACACGAAATTGTACAACCGTGTCAAATAGGTGCTTCAGTACAGAAAGCTTATGAAGTACATATGCAAGGATATTTCAGCAATCTGTCTTGGTAGCAGCAGACCAGTAGACGAAACGACTGTGTGGGCTCACCTATGACCGTATCATGAGAGTCCATTGATCTCCAGTCAAACTCGTTTTCAAGGCACCGAAGAGATCAACACCTGTTACACTAAACAGAACAATGACAAAACACCGAGATTCTCAGTGCTACTATATATGAATTAACAACCAACGTGACTACCAGGAGTCGATTCTATACTTAGGAAATGAAGTTCCATGAGGTTCGTCAAGCAGATGGAGCAAAAATAAGCGCATTGATTCAAGGAATCCATTGTAATGACTGCTAAATGATGATGAGCGCTAAAGTCAAGGATATGCTCAAATCTAAAAAGGACCTGAGGACAGTCACTTCCTTGGTGGACACTTAACCGAGGTAAGACCAAAACCAGCCTCGTCACAGCCGTTGCAATGCAGAATTCAAGCCTCTAATCCCTATAACCATACCAGTTATAGGATTCACCTGTTTGTCGAGAAACTGAGCTTCAGCGACGACAAGTTAAATTCAAAATTGAAATTGCAATCGAAGTGGGTCATCGACGAGAAGTACATCAGCTTCTCTACAAAGTCGGAGACCTAGAAATAGTTTCTTCGACTCAACCAGGTTCGGGCCAAGCTCACTAGACAGTTATGTTGCTTCTGCTCATTGATGCATCATTGTGATTACATAGAAGGCCAGACGAGGTTTTAGGAGAAACAGCACCCACAAACAGAGGACTTACACATTCAACTCATTGAGGAGCGCTTTAGCGATAAGAACTTTGTTTACAACCAGAAAGTCTTTGACACTTTCTAGTTCAAGACCAATAGCAATACCACAACCTCTACATGTAATCGACACGTTGTCGCTCGAGGGCATTATTTAGAACTTTAGAGGTGTATGGCTAGAGAACTACCAGCTAGTTTCCCTGTAGCGCTTCATTTCCTACTTTCTCTGGCCAAGCTTTCGATGCCATAGTCAAAACTACGAGGACGTACCGGATTTAATCTTGGACCAATACCCCTAATGTTGTAGAAGGCGACAGGGTGGATTGTCATAATTTACATCACAACATGTATAGGGAAAATAATTCATTGATTACAACGACGACAAAACTCCAAGCCAACCAAGTACCCGGCCTATACACCAGCACCAAGAACTTTCATGATCATGGCTTAATGATTCTAGATTATCCATGGGAAGAAAACGATGTGCACGACTGTCAATTGGTGCTTTTGAACGTTTAGATAAATAAATGGACAGGCTGTACAACCTTGTCAAGTACCAGCACTACTATAGAAACATCAGACAATACTCGGGTAATTTGGGTATGGCTTTCAAAGATCTACGCTATCTTTCGACACTCATCTTCCTGAAAGAGTGCAACGTTCTAAATGCGGCTTTAGTCAAAGAAATTCTTCAGGCTGACAGATAACATGGTTTTCGGCAAAATCATTGACATCAGGAGCAGGTCGAAGCCAAACTCATGACTCCAAATTAATAGTCACTGAAGATCGTGGTAAAAAGTCCAAGCCAAACAATATGATCGCTGGGTAAGTTCAAAAAGCCCGTCAAACTTAGAAGCTGCTTCTTTGGTAGCTCAATAACACTCATCCTGACTTCCAGAAAGAAAATATATTCATCTACCTTCAGTCAACTTAATGTGCACCTACCTTATTTCTCGTCTTAGGCGAGCTTGTTAGTCAGTAAAACGCCATTCCGATACAGTCCATCCCATTCTATTCCATTATGACAAACAAGTTCGCTTAAGACGAGAAATAAGGTAGGTACATGAACATATTTTCTTTCAAAATTCGGTCCAAGTGTTCAATCACACTACTTTTCGGTGGAATAACGTGATTTTGTATCTAGCATCTGCACAAACTCCTTTCTGTAAAGTCGATGCCTTTGCAGTATAGGCGTTCCAGTCCTATGGGGTTGGGTTGTCGCAGATGGAGATTCGCACAGTCGTATCCTTGTTCATGAGCTGACTCGGCTTAGCTTATGGGAACTATCGGCATTCAGGTGTTTTCCGAGATTGGTTCCTACTACGAACCACAAACCGGTGTCCACCTATAGATGTTACTCTGATGTCACATCAACATCAAGACCTTCGATCTGTTCAATAGGTATTTCTTGGTCGGGGATCAACTTTAGAAGACCGTTTGAACAAGATCGTGTTTCATGCCCACAACAGTATTTAGGTACCTATTATTTCAAGGTAACAGCTACTCTTCGGTTAGCAGATCGAGTATATGACCTCCCAAATCAAGTAATATTTATTTAAAAGTAGATACATTGAAGATCTTATGGTGGCTTTGAGTTGTTATTACTCCCCTTTGGGTCGTTGTCTCTTTGACACATTCCCCGTTTCCCTTCTTTTTAGCTCACCTGGCTAGAGCCAGGGCTTTTGCCATCACTTTTCGTCCGTCGTCCGTCCGTCCGTCTGTCGTCCGTCCGTTCGTCTGTCGTCTGTCGTCCGTTGTCCGTCGTCCGTCCGGCGTAAACTTTTCATTCAAAGATCTTCTCCTCAGAAACTACTGGGCCAATTAAAGCCAAACTTGGCTACAATAGTCCTTAGATGGTCCCTTACAAAAAAAGTTGTTTTTCAGATCCGCACTATATCCAAGATGGCCGCCAGCGGGGATCATAGTTTTAACATTGGACCCTATGGGAAAACACTTTCAAAGATCTTCTCCTCTGAAACTACTGAGCCAATTGAAACCAAACTTGGCCACAATAGACCTTAGATGGTCCCCTGCAAAAAGTTGTTTTTAAGATCCGCCCTATATCCAAGATGGCCGCCAGCGGGAATCATAGTTTTAACATTGGACCCTATGGAAAAACACTTTCAAAGATCTTCTTCTCTGAAACTACTTGGCCAATTGAAATCAAACTTGGCCACAACAGTCCTTAGATGGTCCCCTGCAAAAAATTGTTTTTCAGATCCGCGCTATATCCAAGATGGCCGCCACTGGGGATCATAGTTTTAACATTGGACCCTATGGGAAAAGACATTCAAAGATCTTCTCCTCTGAAACTACTCGGCCAATTGAAACCAAACTTCATTTGGTATTGTAGTTTCCATAGAGCAACAGTCGTGTCCTTCTCTCCATTTAGTGTAGTTTCTTCCACTCAGTGATTGATTTTGTATAATTGACCAAGTACAGTAAGTATCACTTCTTATCTCTGCCTAAGTCAGCTCAGAAGCTACGAAACATTACCACATTCAAATGGACAACTGATTTGGGTGGCTCCCGGCACAAGAACGGTCTGCGATCATCTACACCACCAATCTCGTCGCCAATGTCTTTAAGGGTGGTCACTTAGCATAGAAGTCCTATGATATAAGACTTCGAAGTTCATATCGTTTATATTCAACGTTTTTAATTGGACTTATACATTTTTTTGATGTCAGAAAAAAATGCAAAAGTTCGATGAAAACGTTGAATATAAACGACATGAACCTAGGAGGGCCTTTGTTATAATATTAGCGTATATGAAATTAGTGCACATAAGTTAAATTTCACCACTGAAAATATCAAAGAGTATTAACGGGACCATTCCATGCCAGCTGGACAAGATCACACGATTACCTGAATTATCAGGGCTTTTTTAATGATTATTTGATTACGAGGGCATTTATTTAATGATTATTTGATTATTAGCTTGCATTTTTATATACTTTTTGATTACTAAGCCAAAAATTTATTGATTACCAAGGTAAAAAGTTAATGATTATTTGATTACCAAGGCAAAAATTTAATGATTATTTGATTCCTAGGACCCCCCACCCATGAGGACCCTCACGTATGCATTGTAACATTCTACCTACATGAGGTGCTATCTATTCTGATGCGACAAACAAAATAAAAAAAAAGGCTACAAGGGAAGGGAAAATAATGCACATCTAACTAAAAATAGTATTTCTACAATTAAATTATACTAAATTGTGAGTAGCCACACTAATAGATTGAAAAATACAGATGCGATATACAAAACCAGCTCTAGATATTCCGTTGAAATTTAGGAAGGGACGTTCGAAATTGGTTATGAGTATCATGGATACTCATAGAATCCACATGTGTCATAGGGAGAAAATATAGATCAATATAGGGTTTTGTCTGTAACATTTGTGTGGTCATTTCAACGGTTGTGCTTTGTGATACTTTAGTTGGCAGAAACCCTGTCTGAATATTATCTTAAGTGGTTGAAACAACATCATTTATTACCTTGTTTGGCACTGTAAATGCTCCGTTTGGTGATATTCTTTCATTCAGTTCCGAATGGGTATCAACGCAAGTATATGCAGCAACATTAGGCCCTCGTAATGGTTCATCTATGGTTTAGAAGCAATATTCCTTCAGAATGACTGTCTGGCCAATTGGATTACCAAGAGCTATGCATGGGGATGAGGATATCAAAAAACAAGCTTGATTCACCACATTTGGGTAATCTTCAACACATTTGAAAATGGGCGTCCAGATCAATAGTTTTGAGTTTGTCCATGGAATCATCTCGATGTTCTGTTTTTTGTTGTTGTTGTTTTTTTTCTATTAAAACTATTATATTTACGTCTCCTGTAACCAGAATCAGAATATTTTATTACCAAATGAGGGTTCCAGTAGGGCATGATATATCAAACATTTATGATTGGTATAAGTACAATATTACAGAAAACGGTATAGACAATAAATAACAATTAATAATAATAATAATCATAAATAAAAGCATATATATACACGTCTACCGCAGATGCACTTCATACTATGAAATACTGAGTAATATTAATATAAGCATACCCGGTGCAATTGGATAAAAAACACGTTCACATACAGAACAGAATGCAACAGGCACCATGAGACGATGCACAAAGGGGATTTTCCACCGAGACTGTTGCAGTCTGTCTATGATGGTAACATCTAGCAATGATAGGAAGAGCAACAAGTAAAGGAAATAAAGACATGACGGTATCAAGTAACCAATATAAGATCCCGTTTATTACCATATTTTATCCACAAGAGATAGTTAAATTTTAAAATTTTAATTGCGAGGCTCGCCGAGCATTTTTAAAATTTTTAGATTTTACTATCGAGAGTGGATAAAATATGGTAGTGGTGTAATCTTTTTCTCTAATGATCAAAGATAAACACCGAGAATTGTATTCCGAATAGATTTGGCGGGAAATAGCACGGGGCTTTATTCAACATACGTTGAATAAAGAGGAAATTTATCTAACGGGCCAAAACCGGTTTAAACTTGACATATCATTAGGGAAAAGCTATTTGAACATTCATGCAACTCGATATGATGTAGCCTGACGTGGGTGGGAGCTTTGTCATTAGATACATCTATGCTTTCAGTGACTCCTTTTGCACACGATAGTTCCCTAGCCCAGATCAACAAGCAAAGAATAATCGTTGTAATTGCTTACAGCTCAGAGTGCTATTTTGTTGTGTGTTTTGTGTGCTGTAAGTGTCTTAGAATAATGTCTTAATGTATTGCTTTAACCTGGAGATGGGATCATGTTTGTCTCCTTGACATTTACCCCATTTCCTTTCTTTATCATATGCACGTGCATTGTTTTATTCTTAGTTTTGTTTAGACGATTTAAAAGCTTTTTAGAGCTTGTGTTAAATTGTTATATTTGTCCCAGATTTATATCGTCTTGAAATAAAGCTTTTGAACTCTGAACTAAAGCTTTTGAACTTGAAACATCTCTATGATACCAATACACTAAAATCAAACAAGACTGATTAATTAGTGCAGACGTATGTCTCTAATGTCTGTGTGAAAAATCAAAATGAGTTGTCATAGACGCCCAGAAGGAACACACAACATATTATTTTATTTTTTTTTTTGTGGAAATGAATTTGTCTGTGAAAGGGAAGTAACTCCGACTACCTTACACAAAAGAGATGGAACGTTCTCCATTAAATTAGAAAAAAAATGGTTCATCGTCAATCTAACAGTTTTATCTGTAGAATAAAATGACTTGCATAGTTATTTTGAAAAAATAATTATACTCTTGTTTGTAGACAATAAAATTCGTGTTGATATGATGACTGACGAAAAATCAAAACAATAATATGATTATAGTGATTATATTTATTTTTCGCTTTCCTTACATCGTCCTTTGAGGTGTTCCTGCAGTTGTCTTGAATGTCCGATAATCTGGGTATTACAATTGGAATGTGACTGTATCTATATGTCTCTGACAGATTTGACGGTAGCGTATTATGGACTGTGGATAGGTGAAAGTATAAGCAACACAAAAACACCTGTGGCACCAACAGAGAGAACTTAATCTTTATATTGAAATCATCAACACAAATTTCAACCGCCCTTTAATCTTTAGCACGAAAACGGCAGGCGCGGAACAAAGCAAGTAGAAAAAGGGGGTTCAACGAGAAGTGAAAGGAAATTTCACCTAGCAGAGGGAGGCTCGAAAACTTTTGGGATATTTCTTAGTAAAACATTGATATATTCATTAATAAATGTCTGCGTGTGAAAGTATACATGATTTTGTTATGCCCGAAAGGGCCCTGTGATTAGGCCAATAAAGAATTTGAATTTGAATTTGAATTTGAATTAATAACAAAATAAATGAATTTTCAAAAAAGGGGAGGGGGTTCCAATCCCAGGGGGTGGATACTCCAAATTTTTTCCCGTACCTATGCTGGTACTATTTTTTTGTGTGTAAATTTCCGAATTTTGCTATTTTTTGGGGTTCAAGAAATTCCAAGCTATTTTTTTGGGGTTAGAAATATTATTAACTATTTTTTTTTGGGTATTAATAATTGTAAGATATTTTTTTAGGGGTAGGCAAATATGTCATATTTTTGGGTGTTTTGTTTGCATAGAAAATGAAGAAATATACCATGGATAAACACATGGGGTTACTAAAATAATAAAGTCAACTGATTTGTCAGCACAACACTGATTACAATGATCTAGTAATTAATTTTATAAGGTGTTAAACTGAGGAAACTTTTAAATTTTGTCAATTTAATTTCAATTTTCTTTTTTTATGTTAAAATACAACATGTATATATTTAAGTGTTATTTTTCTAACATATTTTTTTGGGTTCACTTATTTAAGCAACTATTTTTTTGGGGTGATTTGAAAAAGAACTATTTTTTTGGGGTAGTTTGAAAAAAGTACTATTTTTAGGGGTTAAAATTTTTTTTTTGGGACCAGGTACAGATGATAATTGGGAGTACCCCCCCCCCTGGGGTTCCAATCCTCGGAACCCCTGGATCCGCGAATGAAAGTGTCTCAATGGGGATACCGCCAACGAATTCTCTGGATTCTTCTGCCTCACTGAAACATCCGTGAAAAAAGGTTCTTTGGATCGTGCTCTCAGCAAAGAATAACCAACCAGCGTTCTTTTCCGTCTAAATAAAACTTGGTACAATTCAATGACTTACCTTACAGATACTGAAATGCAATATACGATTTTTGAATTAACCATGGCATAGCTAGACATGGATTCATTATAATAAACTGATGCCAGTCATGTTCGCCTCGAGTGAAAGCGATCATGTTTTCAGACATAGCCAAGGGTATTAAGATCGACCCTTCTTTGTAAGTAGTTGTGTCTGGTACAAGTATGATGGCACATTTTCTATCATGGACATGCATTTCTTAGTCCAGTGTGATAAATTAAGAGAAAAATGACAAGAAATTTTTAGTCAGTTACATTCAATTCTTCCATCTCAAAACCTTTATTAATTAAGTGATGAACAAAACTTTACTTTATTTTAAACTGTGAGGATAAGACAATACTTAACTCTGTTGGTAAATTTCTCCATGATTATATGTCATAGCTTCATCATATGCTCTATATTCAACTATTATCTGTCGTGTCATTGTATTCTATTGTTTTATCTATCTTTCCCTCTTATGTTTGTATTTTATTTTGTTATTTTTGTTTGTTTTTTATTTTTCTCTTGAATTTGTCCCTGTGGGGCCTATTTTGGTCTATTCTATTCTATCTTCTTGTTTCACGGGGCTCGGCCACCCGTAGGATCATAACTACTTAATATAAAAAACGCCACTGAAATCAAAGTTTTTGATTTTCATGTAAATAAAAGATAATACAAATTATATCAAGAAAAAAATGCAAATATACTTTACACTAAACTGTAAAAATAGACAAATAATAAAGTGAAAGTAGACAACACGTGCTTTTGTTTACAAAACGTTTCGATTGGTCAACAAGTGTTGAGTGTCAAATGCGCACGCATAGTACAATGTGTTGAATTCCCGCATTTGTCACACAACAGTGCAATTACCAGAAAGGTAATAGTGATAGGTAGGACTAATGATTCAATGGATTGTTTCTTCAAAAGTCAACAATGATGTCGGATAATATAGTAGCTAATTGGCTTGGGTCTTTGAATCTAGACTACTACACACAGGCATTTTTTGACAATGGTTATGATGAATTAGAAATTTGTAAACAAATAGGTGATGCTGATCTTGATGCTATTGGTGTCACGAAAAATGCGCACCGTGAAAAAATACTTCGTGCGGTGACTAAATTAAAAGAGGAGGGAGGAACTTCTGTTTATTTTACTTTGGAAAAATCTCAAAGTTCATCATTAAATTCATGCGATGGCGATACGATACCCACAGACACCATTAGCACATGTTCATCAAACATTTCATATACAAATTCACAACTTCTGAAAATTATCCGAACGAGAATATTTAATGATGGCATAGACCTGTCAGCTTTACCTTATGTGAAACCGGTGAGTATATCCTTATTTTAAAAGATCACATGTTAAATTAGTTTTAAATTGCTATCTTTGTTAAATCAGTGACTAATAACTATTTGAAATCTAAGTAAAAGGGACACAAAACATTGCATTTCAAATAAATATGTTTCCCTCTTGATCCTCATGATAAGAAATTTCTCAATTGAAAGTGAGACCAGAAAACAATTTAATTTTGTTTTTCAATGTAGGCCTGAGACTGATCCTTTTTGATAACAAATTAAAACAATTAAAAAACTGATTAGGATGAAATTGTGAAATATAAATTACAGTCCATGTTGGATGTACCATAGATGTATAATGTCATTATACATCTATGGATGTACTTGTTATTTCTTCTGTCAGTGTGGGACCATGCACTAGCACATGTATTATTATAATAGTGTAGAAAAGAATTTTTTTCTGACACAGTTCAAAACCTTATTGTGTAAATATTTCATATTGGAGAAATATTTTGAATACTTTTCTTGTGTATAGTACTACATACAAAATGTACCTGGTTTTTGTCACCTTTGTCATACTTTTGTACATACATTGTGACATTTAGTACTATAATTTTCAGACAGCCTTCAACAACCAAACCAACAAATTCACTATTTACTTTGACTTTTACAAACAATTTTATTTTGATTTAGACAATGTGCAGAAAATGATGTATGAGCAGACGTTTACATTTTTTACATTTGTGTACTTGCAAACTGAATTTTCAGATTATAATTTGGTGGGAAACTGTCAGTTGTTGTAACAGATTGATGGGAAAACTACATTTTTTATAGGCCATACTAAATATCTATTACTTTGCTGTGTATTCAAATCATATTTGAAAGTGTAAAGTCAATGATGATCAAAAAGTAAATAATACATTATTTTTCTTTAATAATTCATGTACTTTGTTATACCTGAGATACATGTATGAAGAATATTAACCCGAGAAGAAGCTCTCTGTCCTAGATCAATTTTAAAAGTTATTGATTTTATTTACCTTTGTATGAATTATGCAATGCTTGCTAAACCTTCAAAGAAAGAGAAATTAATTACTTTATTGAGAAATGACCATTTTTATGTCTCTCTAAAAGACAACACATAAATCAAAAGGACTACATATATTTAAGTAGGCACATATCTTTTGCTTACTTTTGAGAGGTATTTATTAAAAATGTCATTAAACATCAAAACACACCTTAAGCTGTAAAATGTCAATACACGTTTGATACCAATACACAGAAGAAGTAGTTGTAGATGGCGCCTATAATATGTCTGTATCCACCTCTCTTGAGGAAATATTACATGTAAAACTAACACTATAAAAGACGCTTTTGTTTACTTAATCAGTGAACTATTGATTAAAAGACATCAAAAACTGACATACAAGACAAAATTTTAAACTGAAATAAGAATTATAGCAGAGTTTGAGCAAGGGAGAACCTTATCCCATATATTCGTATTCATGGTCAGACTTTACAAAGCACAAAATGTACAATGCAACCTAAATAATAAGCAAATTTCAGTATACTTGATAATGAGTATTGTTATCCCCAAAATGGATGAGAATCTAGGAATTATTTCATCATGGCCTTATTCCTAATTTTTTTCAAAATATTTTTTTTCGTTTGTTTTTTTTTATCATTCTTCCTCCTTTTATCTGTAAATGCATTCTTTTCTAGGGAATATTTTGGTTTGTTAGATGTTTCATTCAGAATTGATTAAAATCTGCTTTTGTATAAGAATGAGATGGGAAAAATCAAATAATAATTTTTTGTTTAGATTTCCTACAGCAAAATGTATGATATAATTATTGTTAGCATAATAATAATTAAAAACTAGTTTCCACCACCTAAAGGAATCAATAGTTAAAAACTAGAACAGCAGGCCTATCGACAGGTGACATACACCTAATGACAATTCATCCATTATACCTTAGTTTGAGAGGATTACAAAATCAAACAATTAGCTTTGTGGTATAATTGGCTTAAGCCTTGACTCGGTTGTCGGTGCCTTTGTTGGTTAGGGTATTCTAACATTAGTTTTTGTAAATAACAGGAAGGAGTTGAAATGTGAAGTGCTTTAAGTAGGAATATAATGTCCGTAATATTGAATTATATGTCACACAATACTTTTCTCATAGATATGATCGAGTGTTGAAAATGAATGACATTGTTTGATTGTGGACGTGTACATTTAGCTCTCTGTTCAAAGTTACTAGTACTAACACTGGAGAATGGTGCAGATAATAAAGCATGATACATGTGTATCTAAAATCGTAGTCTTGCATTTTCAAAATTATAAGGTCTCAATTTTGCTTTTGAAAAAAAATGTTTGCATTTGGTACAGAGACGTACAAAAAGTATTCGGTTACTGAGTTTTTTCACTATATATTTCATATAAAACAACATTTTTCAAAAAATTATTGTGAAGCCATTTTTTATCCGATTTTGATATAGTTTTCACTATTAATTAGATAATTTCATGTAGTTTATAGGGATAATTTTGAATTAGTTGTAGTTTTAAAATTTCAATCATTTAAACAGAAAGTGAAATTTTTGTTGTGGAAAATCCTTTGTGCGAGTAAAAAAATGACATCATATTTTGACTTTGTGTTAAAAATGTGATTTTATATAGAATATATAGTGAAAAAAGAGAGTGACCAAATACTTTTTGTATGTCTCTGTTCATGTACTAGTACATATTCTGTTATGATTTTAATTAATTTATGAAAGCAAAGTAAATAAAAAAAAACTTGAGGCTATATGATATGTACAGTTTTATCTGCACATGTCAGCTTTTGTTCAACATTGTTGTAAATGTTGCAGTGAAATATTCACTATGTTTTTACTGTTTTTGTCCAATAGACCAATTCCGAGTTCTGGTATTTAGATTCACCAGCTGCTGTTTGTCCGCCCTGTGTCACAAACATGTCCGCCCCATGTGACCAAGAACGCACTTCAACAACACAGTTTTGTGATGTTTGAGGCTTTATGACGTAACGTTTTCTATACCGTGACATGATCTGGTAAATCCTTATACTAGAGCTCGAATATGGTCTATTGATATAAATGGGCAATTAAATTAACAAATAGGCCAAAATTTTTTTTACATGTAGATTGTCAATGGCAAACAGTAAAGCACACCCAGTACAATAAGTATGTTCTTTTCTGGAAATCTAACATTCATTCTAGAAATCTTCTCTTGAACTGTAAAAATGATCTATAGATTAAATATTTTCCAATGTTTTGAAAAAAGGGGGAGTGGGTGATACTCAGGGATTTGTTTATTATGGCCTGATTGTACAAAATGCTCTATCTGAACGTTTTCTTTTAATGCATAGCGTTCTGCAAATTGTCAATAGTGAAATACAAATGTAAAAAAGATTACAACAGAACCCAGACTCTTAGAACAAAGACCTGAAAAATCCCTGTACCAACAACAAAATAAAAATATTGTAGCATGTCGAAACGTAATGAATAATTTAGAACAGTTTGATGAACACTGTAGTGGTATTGGTTTTAATTGATTTATAAAGGTGTCCCTGAATTACTAGACAGCGGAAATTGGACGAGATTTAACTATATTTGTCAGTCTCAGAAAATAACTAATAAATGTATGTCCTCTGAAGCTTAAAATTCAAACTTATCTGAATTAGAGCAGTTAATAAATTTTATGAAGGAATTTAAGTGCTGTAGCCATTTTATGATGAGTCTTGTTTAACTTTTTAATTTGCATAATGGTGCAGGTGACTTACGATTGGGAACTGGAAATGCCAAACCTTTTTCTAGACTCCCCTGACCAGTGCTCGATAATTAGATTCTTTGGAGGATTTTTGTACTTATATGGAATAGTTCAAAAAGGATACTTATGTGTTAGTGTAGTCTTTACAAAGATTTCATGTACTAATAGTCGAATATGAAAATGCAGCCTGCCTCTGCCATTTCATAAATTTAGTCTACAAAAACAAAGACTTTAAACAAAAAAAATAAAAATTAATGATAAATTGTTCAGTAGAGAAAAAGCTTGAACACTGCAACATCATTTAGCCACAATAAGAACAGATAAAACAACTTAAATAACGATTGGCAAATGATTATGTCCCCAAACTGGCCTAATTTTAATGTATTATTTAGCTTCCGGTCATTTGCTTTGACCAGTTACCAAGTTCTTTATCCGACCTGATCAGCACTGATTAATAGGACAAGTCCACTTTTTATAAACTGTTTGATCAGTATTGATCTTGAAAAAAATGTTTATGTCATTTTCATTTGATATTTTATTTGTTTGGTAACAATGTTGCATTATCGAGCACTGGTATGTAAAACTGAATTTTCTATCTATTTCAAGACACTGAAATAAACATGCCCTGTCAGGAACCTATAGAAAATACGGGAGCCCTTTGGTGGCATCCTGAATACTTAGGTTGGTCACTTTAAAATATATGGATGTAAGCTGATTGACTTAATAAATGGGAAAAAATGGAAAATCACAATTTTATTATTGAACACTGGTCAGGAGAGTCTATTTAGAATTTTGTCTTTCTTTTATACTTTATATTTTGTTCTTTTTTAAAGTCCATACATTGTGTATTTTTCTCATAGGCCCATATTTTTATGCCCTCATAACAAAGTTGTACATTGTTTTAGCAACAAACAGTTGCTTGTAACACTTCTTGTGATACATTTACATAATGTTTATAATATCAAATTGTCATAAATCAAATATTTTTGTAGGAGTTGTTGCCCTTTTCACTTTGAAACTTAATGAAATTTCAGACATCCATTATTTTTTGAGTAAGCCCTGAGGAGTTGCAGATTGAGTTTGAGATTAAATTGTGTGTGAACTTGCTTGATTGGAAGTGGTCCAGACATACCGGTACATGTAGATGTCATTTTGATACAAAATTTTACAATTATTTCCCAACTGGATGAGTTGTAATGAGATGCATCTACATTAAAACTGAAAGGAAAGAAGTTTGATAGTGACCATTATGGATATTTTTTCCTCTGTTGAAGATCAGACTAATGACCCGTATTGGGTCTGATGACCTGACTTCCACTCTGTTTATAAAGGCTGCTATCTAATCTATGTAAGGTATTATTAGTCCTGATGGGATAATAACTCTAGTGTCTAAACATGATAAATAATTTGTCACATTATGACCCAATTATAGCCCATTATATAACATCATTTCTGTAATATTTTGTCATAAAATCTTGTTTGAAGTGTTAATATTTGCAACCAATGGCTTGAATAATGGCCGATATGCAGTAGAGATATACATTCAAATGTTGTAAAATTATGAAACTTTTCATTTAAGGTGATAATGTTTGTGTCATAAAACTGATTAAAATTTCATAAACTGATGATAAAATGTTTGACTATTGACAGATATTTGTTTTGATTACTATTTGATTACTAGCTCAGAAATATTTCATAGGTTTATTACATGTATAGATGGAATAAGACATCATTCAAAATCCATTGTACATTACTGATCATGATTTTATTGCACTTGGGATACAATTTGAAGTTGTTTTATGAGAATTAATTTTTTGATGTAAATACTGGTCTAGGAATGCAGGACTGTAGGGATGGAGACAAAATGGTATACTCCCTTTTGGAATAAAAGTCAGATTTGTTTTTCAAAAGGGTAATTGGATCACACACACTGAAGCAATGGAACAACTCTGTTACTGCTGTCACAGCGGCTTCATAAATAAGAATTTGATTTTTTGGGGCAATTTATATATATTACTATATACATGTAACTAGAAAAAAACACACATATTAGCATAAAAAGTAAGAAATATTGATAATTAGGTACATAATAATATGTAATGCGAGCTCCGACTTTCTATTAGAATCATTTATTACTTTAGGTACATGTACATACATTTTGCAATGCACAATAAAAAAAAAACACTACAAAAGTTTATATAGTACAGCAGTCCTCCCCTAACGAATTGAGCTGTATACTGCACTGTTGGTTCAAGTACAAATGTAGTCTGTTTTGGTACACTCAAAGAGAAAACAACAGTTTGACTTTATCAGTAATTTAAAAGTTTGTGAAAAATTTGGACTATTTGGAGTGAGACATCCTGTGGGTTGGTTAATTGAATTTTTGTCAATAGAGTTAAATCGGGCATAAAAACCCATACAATAGAGACCATGTCATTCAATTGAAGTCTGATGTTTAAACTGAAAGACAGTTCAATCTATTTTTGACTAATTTTGTTTCTAAATACAAATGTATGTGTAAAAACCACATCTTCACCAAAGAAAGTGTTTTATTTAAAAAAAAAAACACAGTATATA
>MJUU01051570.1:165403-189500 GCA_002080025.1 Modiolus philippinarum | reverse complement strand
TATATATATATATATATATATATATATTCATGGAAAGTTTTGTTAGGAATTTTGAAAATTTTGTCATCATACGAGTCTATTGAATTTAGTAAAATTTTGTCAATGTGACACATATTCTATTAAAATGTAAAAAAATATTATTACATGCACATTTATAGCTTAAGAAATTTAAGGTACTGAGGGAGCTTTTTTGGACCCTGTGATCCATTTGGAATTCAGGATTGAAAATACAGGATGCAGGATTGGTATTGCCATTTTCATATGATTTTGGGGATTCAAGATTGATAAATGATCTTAAACCCTGTTTACACTTGCAGATTTAGATCGATCTTAAGCAAGTGTAAACCGATCTAAATTAGACCACATCGCGAGATGGTATTGATTAGATCGATCTTAACTGAATCGATCTAGCAATAAGTGTAAACGCGAAGATCGATCACGAATTGATCTTATAGTTATAAATATTTGTAAATATTTTTTGTAGGCTAAGTGTAAATGTATCCAGTTTATGTTAGATCGATCACGATCGATTTAGGGAAAACAATGTAAATGCAAAGTGATTTTAAATAGATTGATTTACTTTAGATCGATCTATATTTTTAAAAAAATACATGTATAAACAAGGTCTTATTTTCTTGGAAAAACCAGGATTTGAAAATTATTTTCTATGAATTTTGTTTTATCTGGCCCCCTCCTACCTACTCTAGTGAATCTATATTTGCTGTTATTGTTAATAGAATTTCTGAACTTTGGTGCATTTTTGTAACTTTTAAGATTTTTTTTCTCTCTGCTGGATATACAGGGTCTTGCCTGGCTGTTTTGTAATTTGTTCACTTTATAAATATAATTTACCAATATATTAATTAATTGCAAGGTCTTACAAATATTCTGTGTGGTCATCATATACATGTGTATGCACTATCTGTTAGTTATATGCACATACATGAGGTGCATCCTACATTGTAATGACAGGGTGGATTTAGGAAATTAGAATCATACAGTATGAATCATATCTTTTGGTATTTCTGTATAATCCATGTTTACATGACAAATAAATATAATTGTATTTTACACATTGATTTCAGATCTTCCTTCAAAAATTTTTTTCCACTACATTTAACTGTAAAGAGCATCTGTTACTTTAGAATAGTATTGCTTAGGTAAATTAAACGATTTCCAGCATCTGTCTGCGACTTCATCTATTTCAAGAATATGTGATTCAATAACTGGTGGTGTTACATGTTTAACACGATTTATTTTGGGACCAAATTGTACAATTCCAACTCTCATGTCAAAAATTGAAATAAAAGACAGTCATAAGGTGTAGCATATTGAATAAAAGCTGAATTAGATTTGTAAGGTTTAAGAAATGTCTAGGCATCTGGGGATCAAGTATGGTAGAAATTGTATAATTCATTTTACACCTTGAGAAATGCTGTCACATACAATTGTACCATAGTAGAAGTCTTTACTGATACCTAACACATAAGGAGACCAAAATACATCTGGCAACATTCAAGAACACCATGAAATACTTATCTAATTATAAATTAATTATTAATTAGTTTTCTTTGTTTATTGCTGCCTTGTCTTAAAGACTAATTATTTGTCGAGTCAATTATTTATAATTTATTGATTTTGTCTGATTTTTAGAATTAGGAAGAAATTGCAAAGTATGATACTAGTATATAATGTAGTCTAAATTCTCCTCAGGCCTTGTGCACTTAATTGACACCTGTTAATTTGATTTTATGAAATTTAATATCTTTATTCTCCCCCCCCCCCTTATGGGGAAAACCCTCCTAAATCGGCTAGGGATAGATGGCATGTATGTGTCGAGGGATAGTTGGAATGTATGTACACGGCAGATTTTACGATAACCTGCATTTTGTGAACGTTATTTGTCCATTAACTTATGTATCAATATTTCTCTTTGCCTGTCGGTATAATGAAGTTCATAATCGTAATTTATTAAAATAAAGATAAAATGGAATAAATATAAATAAAAATCATTTCTCTGTGTTTATCCACAATTTTTTGCAGACCGATTTTACTTCAAAATACTGGTCATATTTGGAGGATGACAACTACTTGGTTCTGTTGACTGCGATATTGATCGGTGATTCCTAACGTTTATCAACATTTTGTAACTGGGACCAAAGGTCAAATTTAGTTAACGAAATTCATTTGTCCTGTCAGAAATCTTTTTTAGTGAATAACAAGTGATACAGCTGAAAAAATGCACATTTATGGGAATGCAGCGAACGTTATGATCAATCTGTCTTGTGTAGTCAGTATCGTTTGCACATTTTCATGTTGGTATGGGGGAATTTCATGTTGGTTATTTTAGTCTACATAGGCAATTTGATGTTTCATTGGTCGCTCAGAATGCGTGACATCGATATCTTTATGATCTCCATCAGAAGGAACGAACTTATTGGCTCTTTAATTTTTTGCGAATGTTAAGATTTTCATTTCTGTCCGATTCATCTTTGTGGGATAGCCTCGTGTAAACGTCAGTAATTTCGCTCCAAAGCGAGGCAGAATTCTATACGAGCTGTTAGTATCTGAGGTCAGATTCCCAAAATAGAATCAAGTGCCCCGAATTCGAAGGTGTTAAACTATAAATTAAGATGATAAATATTGACTCTGAAGCTATTCCGTCCTGCTGATATAACGTTCTCATCTTTATCTTGTGATTTTGTTACACATTCAAAAATAAATTCCCTTTGTTTGGTTTGCAGTAAATTTGCTGCAGTACATCCGGGGATCCACGATGATGTTGTTGATTCCCCCTGCATCAGTTTTGGAAAGTTATTACCAAGTATTAGCCCTTTTTCAAAAATGTAGATAACATTATTAAACGGACTGAAACAGGACTGAAACCGTGTGTGATCCTTAGGATACATACCGAAATCAGCACTATGGAATGTGTATTGCCACGACTTAACTTGGAGACTACTCTATTTAAGTATACACCAATTTTTATACGACCACAAAAATGGTGCTGTCGTTGTTGTTGTCGTTGTTGCTGTCATTGTCGTTGTCGTTGTCGTCGTTGTCTGTAGACACTTTTGTTTTTGGTCAATAACTTTAGTTTAAGTTGACCAATCCTTTTGAAATTTTAACACAATGTTCTTTGGCACAAAAGGAAGGCTTGGCTAGTTTTGGTCATTGTGGCCCCACCCGTTTTGAAAAAAGGGGCCAAAAAGGGTTAAATTTGATGTTTTAACATATTTGACTGTAGAATCGGATTTTGATGGGGTTTCTTTCAGTGTCTTCCTGAGGAAATTTCCAATCAGTAGTATGCCAAGGGATTTCGTGTGGCATGTACTGTTCACAATATATGGGGCCCAAAGGGGGCCAATTTCAAAAATTTAATTTTTATTTTTAGTCTGATTTTGATGCAGTTTTTTGCAGTGGATTCCTTATGAAAAATTAATATAGCGCTGCACCATTAGATTTTTGATAACTTGTACCTTATCAATTTATGAGGGGGCCCAACGGGGCAAAAATTGAAAACATACGGATTACCTAAAAGTTTTATTTTGCATCCAATTTCAATGGGATTTTTTTATTTTGAATCCTCTCATTGTAGGCTTTAAGTAGTTTGTCGACAGATTTGGCATAGCTCTTACCGTTTCCGAGCTATTAGGCCAAAATTGCAATTTTTAGATATATATAAAATCTTTATTTTACATCAGATTTTGATGGGATTTTTTTCTTTGGATTCCTCTCAATGTAAGCTTTCAGGACTATGTCAACAGATTTGATGTAGCTCTTACGGTTTCCGAGTATATTTTGCATTGCTTTTTGGTTTCCAAGCTATAATGGGTCAAAGGGGCCAAATTGCAATACTTAAAATCTTTATTTTTCCTTGGATTTCAACCTGAGTTTTTTCTTTGGATTTCTCTTCATGGTAATCAACAGAATTTCTTAGCTCTAACAATAAGGGCTAATTTTAATTTTCACAAGTTTGTGTCCAGTTAATTTATGTGTCAAGGTCCTCATTGTGTCCAGCAAATTACTGTGTCCACATTCATTTTACTTACACTTGTTCAAATTTCAGTGGTCGACATGCTACGATCGTATCATGCTGCGGTCGTATCATGCTGCGCTTGGCGTAGCCCTTTATCAATCTATTTGTTGATAGCTGACGGGAATATTACGAGTTGATTCATGCATACAGTGGGAATGTAATTTTGCGAACGAGAGAAAGTCCTAATGTTGATAAGGTTAGTAGGTCCTCTTTGTTTTTTCTTTCCTTTCTTGCCTGCTTATATTTTTAGTTTCTGGCATAAATCGGGACAGGAATGCAAGAAAATTGGTTCATAGCAGAAAACTGCTGGAAACAAGATATGAATATATACGTTTAATGTACTTAAGAAAATTGTTACTAGCGTTAAATGTCCTAAATTGTGCTAACATTCATGATTAATGATTTCTGTCTTAAAAAGTTTGCAACACTCAAACTTTGATGTAAAATTTTGTGAACTCCTGAAATATATCTTGCTAAAAAGAGTAGATTATTATTGTGGTTTTGATGTATTTTGGTTTAGGCACTTCTAATTTATTATGATTTATATAATTTTCCTGAAATATAAACTTTAAGTTCCAAAATATGCGAATCTTGTGTCCACCATTTTAAGTTGATTTTTTTCACTAGGTAAAAACTACAGGAGAGTGTTGCATATTATTTTTTAATCTTCTTTATATGCATACTTTTCAAACTTCCTTTCACCAAATAGCTGCACACAAGTGCACTCTAAGAAGTTTAAAAGATCTGAAGCCTCATATCAGTGAAAATGTTGGTGACTGTCATAAAGTGATGCTTACTTATAATTTTTTAGCCAAATTAATTTATTTTTATTTAAATCAGGCCCTAGTTGTTATAAAGTATCATAAAATAACCATTTTGGGGAGGTTACTTCTTGTTAGAAATTCTATAATCAATGGTAGCTTAATTATTTTCACCTGACTGTAAAATCTGCCTTACCCATATATTGTAATTTTTCATCAAAGATTTCTCAGCTTATGATGTGTTGTACGAATGCAAATTGTCTCCCCTGTTAAGTCTGTCAGTCAGGTACATGCAGATGTCCTTATTAATGAGCTTGGGTCATGGACCATAATTCCTTTTATAATTATTTGCTGTATTCTAATTTTTCCCTCAAATTAATTTTAGCCAAATAATGGAACTGTCCACTGTAATGTGATATGAACACAGGCAGGCATTTAGTGTTACTTCACAAACTAGAAAATTGTTTGTATGATAAAAGAATAACATTATCAAACATTCCACAGAAATCTGATACAAGTTAATCAAAAGAAATAATTAGTTATCAGAATATCAGGTGGACTATATCTATGTACTGGTCAAATTAAAGATCACTTTGTTTATCTAGGCAAAACATTTTATGTTCTACATGTACTAAGTATCCAGGAGTATAATAGGTATAGAGAAAAGGGGGGAGGGAGGGTGGGGTGGAAGGTGAAATAGCTGTGGAGATGAACAGAATTCAAAAAGGAATTAATGTCATCATGACATTTTTCTTAGAGAAGAAATGGGTCAGTTTCATTGCATTTGTCAAATTTGTGACTGTCGTGGTGGTGTGTATGTGGGGGGTGATCCCATTTAGATTTGACTGTTGATTTTTACATACACTTGTACAGGTACTATTTTCTTTGCATGATGTATGTAGTAGTAATAACATTTCTTTATCTCTGAGTGCATGGCATGAAATGTTATTACTTATTTGTATAATCGGGCTATATCTTGTCAAATTTAATGTTTTGCTTTTTATACCCACCACCCTACCATTTGCTTTTGGAATGGGGTCTTCCCTCCTGATGGGAGTTAAAATGAATGCAAGCTGCGACAAAAGTACATCTAGCCTTAAAATATGATTTGATACTGTACATTAATATAAGGACCCTCGTGGACCTTATTATGATGTTGCTAGAAGTGTGGGGCCTCTGACAGAGCCTAAAAGTTGATTCAGCATGAAACATATAATTGTCTAGCAAATACAAAAAAAGTAGCACAATTAAAAATATTTAGCAATAAAACTGTCATTGTAAAGAAAGATATGGGTTATAACATGTGTTTTGGCTTCCTATAGCCTTGGATAACAATCAGACATCGCATTAAGTTGCCAACAGTAGGAAAATGATAGCTCAATCATTCACTAACTGCTTCATTGACTGGCTAAGCAGGTAATATATTTGTCAGAAATATCAAATTACCTCCCTTGTATGTCACCTGATCAGGCAGGGTAAAAGGGCAGTGAGATCATCTAGATTTCTTCAAAAATTAGTATGATTGAATTTAATGGGATTTGTTATATAATTTTTGCAAAAAGATATAACTATAATTAACAGTTATATGGGTTCTCATTAAAGTACATTGGTAGATCCTTTCAAAAAACTTTGTTTCATTCAAAACAGCAGACTTTCTCTTAACTGGAATTTGAAGAAGAATTCATTATGAAGAGTATTCAAATCTCTGTTAGGAGGGGTGTTAATATAACCAAAATAGAGACCATAGTCATTTGAAACACTGGCTTCATCCATCTGTCCATCAGCTGTAATCGTTTTAAAAAAAAATAACTTTTCTTTTGTATTAATTGTCCACCACTAACCTTTTTCCAAGACGTTTCGGCCTTAGGCCTTCATCAGTTAAACATCTTTTCCTTCAGTCTACATGGTGTACCTTGTTTTTTGCCTCTCTAAAAATTTTCTTTTGTGTAATAAGAAGGCTAATATCAATCAGTCTTGGCCATATCATCACCGGAGTATCTGATTTCAAAATTGTGACAAATATTGCAGAGTGGAAAACAAAATGGAAGCCATACAATAAAAAGACAATAAGGGTGCTGTTTTTTTTAGCAATTATAACTCACTAATTTCTAGAGATATAAAAAATCTAGCCTTGGTAAAAGTGATCAGCTTGACAGGATGACGATCTTGGGTCCCCTGCAATTTTGAAGAATATCAGGGGACCCTTCTTGGAGTTCATTAAAATTTGATTAAATGATATTTTCATTTTTTGTTTTCCTTTTTAATACATGTACATGTACATGTAAATTTAATGAGATTGTCAGAGATGAAGTTTAAAGTGCATCCAGTGAGATGACCATGCAGCCCAGCCAAAGTGGTAATGATATTTTGCATACCGTATTCCTCGTATTAAGCGCCCCTGCCACTATAAGCGCCCACTACCCTTAATTTCGTTTGAAATCCTGAAGCGCCCCCTCAAAATTCCAACTAGAAACCGTAATTTCCGTTTTTATTTTGCACATTACCTGTCATTGATTTGTTTTTCGTCAATTGTGCATGCGTATGCAACCAAATTTTCGATGGTAAACAATCAAGTTATAATGTGTTTCGTTTTCATTTCGGTACAAACAACTGATCCGCATTATTCTTTTCTTCTATTTGTCAAAGATTTCGATAGTTTGAAACATTCATTGTGTACCTATGAAGATCGAAAAAGTTCATTACATGAACTTCGTTTTTGAACACGGTTTTGTCTTACTTAATAAGCGTCTCCCTTTTCAAATTTTCTACGAGGAATACAGTAATCCAGGCAGCTTGTAGCCCGAGGAGCAATAATAGGCTACATATATTTGTAATGACTAAGCTTTCAAGCAGCTTAAGAGAACAAAAGAAAAGCTTAAATGTATGATATTTATTGAGGGATATATACTATGGGTGTTTACTGGAAGTTGTCAGTTGGTAATAATAAAAGGCAGATGTTTATCATTTTGTATAAAAAATGAAATCCATCAATGTAACTAATGGTGGAGAGTCAAGGAAGTGAAGGAACATTAGGTACATTTACCTTATATACAGAGTGTACATGTATGTAAGACCAGACATTTCACATTGAATTTAATACATTTGGACTTTGATAGCTGGAAATGCAGTAACATGAACACCATGGATGTCTCCAACCTTTTTCCTGGACCCTTTGTTCAAATTTAAGCACTGATTGACGTTGATAGCTCGAAAACTTTTAGCTTGAACTTTTTTTCATCAGTCCCTTGGGTGTTCGAGCCATCAAAGTTTGACTGTATATTTCATTTGTTTGAATTTAACATCAGGGTGGATATACAAAAATAATTTCACAATCATTTCATTTGTTTGAATTTCTTATTTTTTATCGGTAATTTGTATGAGTTTCCTTTGATCTCACGAAGCAAATATTTTTCAGTATTTGCTACTGTCCGAATACGAAAAAATATTGGCAAAAAATATCTTAGGTCACGCCTACTTTGTCAATCAGAATCAATGAAACAAAGAAATATACATCTTACAGAGACTTTTACCGGATGGTACAAATTCCTTTAATAATCAATACTAGTCAATTTCATGATTTGTTGGAAATTTACATTCATTTTCAAAATTTGTCCTATTAAATGATTTAGTTAATTACCGATAAAAAGAATTTTTTAATACAAGAAATATTGGCTCACATAATGGACTCACCCACAAGGGGCTCGTCCATTATTGTTCGCCAATTTTCTTGTATTACAAACAAAACTTCCATTATTCTATATATATTAAAACTCCTTGTATTTGAATTTTATAAAAAAAAAACAACATTTTTTGAAACTTTCAAAAAAAACATTTTCTGTACAATGATCAAAGATCATAGCAAAAATATTAATATTGAGCTGATATAAATCTATAAACTGATTGAAAGTCTCATCATGTGACACCGAGATTTCATGATAAAATAGAAACTTAGCAATGTTTCCTGGCAAAACACAACGTTTTCGAATTATGACCTTCAATTTTATGTTTGAAACGTCATACATTTTTGTTCAAAATGCAACTTCTTGGTACAGTTCATGTACCCGGAAGTTGCTAAATATAAATTTAACAAGACTTACAGACCCTACACGCCGTGGTCTAAAATAAGGTGTTTGAATCAGTATGGTAGATCAGTAACCTCATTTTTACACCCAGACTTTTTCCTTTTTGTCAGTTTATATAAATTTCTACAAGTTTTGCTGTAATTAAAGTGTTATAATGTTTTGTATGAGAGGTAATTTGTCATTCACTGTTGGATAGACATTATGATTTGTAGTTAGATCTATATGGATAACATCTATCTGTAGTATATGTAGTATGTATCATATATGTATGGCATCTGTCGGTTCTCTGGCTTTTAAGTTCATTTTACAATATTTCTGTATTAAAAACAAAATGTACACAATAAGGCCTAACCTGCTGAATAATATGTACCCTTTACAAGTGAGAGATGAACTGTTATAAGAGGCCCAGAAATGGCTTCATCAGGAAGGGCTACTTTATCCTGCAATGGTAGCTTTTACTATACAGATAAAGCCCTACGTATATTGCCTTGCTGTATCCTGCACAGCTGTATCTTGTATACTATACAGGATATCGATTTAAGCCACACCTACTTCCGGTATTTATGGACAGACAGAAATCCCCAAAAAATCATTTTTGTGTTATAATTCCCATTAAATGAAGTTGTTGTATGTATTGCAGGATAAAAACAATATACAATTAGTGTCTTTAGATTATCAAATGTATTTGTACTCGGCACGAAACAGATTGAAATGCTCGCCAAAGGCTCGCACGTCAATCTGTTTCTAAGCCTTGTACAAATACAGTTGATATCAAAAGACACTAACTATATATTGTCTATGTACACGTCTTTTTTTTTGTCGTCTTGAAACTGTCAATCACAACAAAACACAATAAAAATCTCTTTAAAGAATAAGACAGCCTCATGATCATGTATTTGCCATAAGAAGCATGCATTTGATTTGGTATCAGATTAGACCAGCTTTATATAAGACCCTGTATACACTTGCAGATTTAGATCGATCTGAAGGAAGATCAATTCAAATTAGATCGATCTTAAGCAAGTGTAAACAGTTTGGATCGATTTGGAATTGATGTTAAGTAGAACACATCGTGAGGTGGTCTAAATTAGATTGATCTAAACTGAATTGATCTAGCAATAAGTGTATATGCGAAGATCGGTCGCGAATCGATCTTATAGTAATAAATATTTATAAATATATGGTTTTTGTAAGCTAAGTGTAGTAAACGCATCCAGTTTATTTTCGATCAATCGTGATTGATTTAAGGAAAACAATGTAAACGCAAAGTGATTTAAAATAGATCAATTTACTTTAGATCAATCTATATTTTGTTCTAATGTATAACACAGTCAAATTCTACCAACCTAACAAACAAAATAAATAAAAAGAGCATGGATGGATGGGAAATACTGAAATATTAAACAGCAAAAACCAACTTGGAAACAAAAACTGACTATACATTTAAATACCATGGAAAACATAAGGAAAGGAAAATCCACTCTCATGCATTAGAAATATATGTATATGTACATGTAAGTGGATTCTCCTTATTTTATGGACCTATGAACCTCAGTAAACTTTTGTTTTTGGTTTGATATTCCCGAATATTACAGGATGGTTCAGTCTGTTCTAGTAGTATAACAGCACTAGCAGTAAGATACTCGGATGTACTGAAGGCTTCTGTTGATAGTGTTACCATGGCGACCTATGAACCTCAGTTAACTTTGTTTATGTTGGTTCAGTCTGTTCTAGTAGTATAACAGCACTAGAAGTAAGATACTCAGATGAACTGAAGGCTTCTGTTGATAGTGTTACCATGGCGACCTATGAACCTCAGTTAACTTTGTTTATGTTTAATATTACAGGATGGTTCGGTCTTTTCTAGTAGTATAACAGCACTAGCAGTGAGATACCTTGGAGAACTGAAGTCTTCTGTTGATAGTGTTACCATGGCGACCTATGAACCTCAGTTAACTTTGTTTTTGGTTTAATATTACAGGATGGTTCAGTCTATTCTAGTAGTATCACAACACTGGCAGTAAGATTCTCAGAGGAACTGAGGGCTTCTGTTTACAGGGTTACCATGGCGACCTTTGAACCTCAGTTAACTTTGTTTTTGGTGTAATATTACAGGATGGTTCAGTCTGTTCTAGTAGTATCACAGCACTGGCAGTAAGATACTCAGAGGAACTGAGGGCTTCTGTTTACAGGGTTACCATGGCGACCTTTGAACCTCAGTTAACTTTGTTTTTGGTTCAGTCTGTTCTAGTAGTATAACAGCACTAGCAGTAAGATACTTGGATGAACTGAAGGCTTCTGTTGATAGTGTTACCATGGCGACCTATGAACCTCAGTTAACTTTGTTTATGTTTAATATTACAGGATGGTTCAGTCTGTTCTAGTAGTATAACAGCACTAGAAGTAAGATACTCAAATGAACTGAAGGCTTCTGTTGATAGTGTTACCATGGCGACCTATGAACCTCAGTTAACTTTGTTTATGTTTAATATTACAGGATGGTTCAGTCTGTTCTAGTAGTATCACAGCACTAGCAGTAAGATACTCGGAAGAACTGAAGGCTTCTGTTGATAGTGTTACCATGGCAATAGAAGAATTACAGCAATGTGTACTCAAAGGAAACTCCGAGTTATTTTACTCCGTAAGTTTCACTGTCCATGTTTTATAGACAGACATCCACACATTGGCGAAAACAAAGTGTTATCAAAATAATCTATTAATTTAGAATGCACACTTGTACCTGTTAGGTTAAAGACATACATGTACAATAACAATAACAAAATAAAACAACAAAAATTACAAAAAGAAAAAATCATGCTGTTGTTGAGTCCTGCACCCTCCTCAGTACAAAAGATTATCAAAGTATTTCTGTATCACTTGCTTAGCAATCCACAACTTGGAATCATTTTTCTTAGTCCCTGTTTACACTTGCAGATTTAGATTGAACTTAAGGGAGATCAATTCAAATTTGCTAGATCCTCAGCAAGTGTAAACAGTTTAGATCGATTCGGGATCAATCTAAAGTAGTCCACATCGACTGAATCGATCTAGCAATAAGTGTAAACGTGAAAATCGATCACGAATTGATCTTATAGTTATAAATATTTAAAAATATATTATCTTTGCAGGCTAAGTGTAAATGCATCGGTTTACTTTAGATCGATCACGGTCAATTTAGGGAAAACAATGTAAACGCTAGATCGATTTCCTTTAGATCAGTCTATATTTTGTTCTAATGTAAACACAGTCTTACATGGATACATGTATTGTGGCTGGGGAAGGCCAACCTGTAGAACCATTTGATCCTGTCTGGCATTAAAAATATCCTTCCCTTTAAAATGATCCAGAACTAGATCTAAACTAACCCTACCAGTGCTTCCAATGTACAAAATGTATTTGATATGTATATCTTTATTGCATATAGAATATTTTATGAAAGGATATGGAGTAAATGAACATGAGACCATAACACCTATGTTAACTCAAACTGCAATAATTTTAAAGAGCTGTATGGCCATTTCGGAAATTTATTCCTCATCAGCAGCACTAGAACCCAAACAAAGGAAATCCATAATTTCAAAAAATGTTTAAAATGCATAAAACCAAACGAAACCCATTTCAGGGTAAAAGCAATACAAAAGTGCAAAATTGAAAAACATTTATTGTGGTACATAGGTCACTGGAGGAGCTATCCTGAATTGTAAAGTGAAAAGCACCAGACAGTATTTAGAAAGCACATAAAATTAAACCTTTGAAACCAGGATATTTCAGGAAATTTTTACCAAACATTTTCATCTTTCATCAAAAGGTTTTAAAAACTGACAGCTGTGTAAGAGAGTCAAAATTTCACATTAAAATGTTTTTGACCAGGATAAATAGTTTATCATGGGGAAGAGATATTCAGCAAAAATGGAAGGAAATAAAAATAAGATATAAAAAAGTTAATTGCCCCTGAGTTTGGCAACACATTATAAAACTGTCATACAATAAGGCATTAATAATGAATCATAAAACACAGTCTTTTAACACCACTTCAATGTTATCACAAAGTTAGATTAAAAGTAAAAAAAATATTGACAAATGCATTCTATTTGCCAGGTATTTAACCTGCTATTATCAATGTTTATTACCAGTAGTCTATTCCTGTAATTAAAGATTGCTATTAGGCTATTAGCTGTCTAATGATCACCATCTGATCACCATCTCGCTCCTATGTTGTAATGGTCGAGTGTGTGATGCCATCAAGTAGGTGGAACCTAAATTCACTGAAATCTTTAGTCGCATCAAACTTGATGCTAGATCCAGCATATTTATAGATGACTGTCCAAATGACTGGCAAAAAGACAAAGGCCCTTTTTTAGCATGTGTCTAGCAAAAGAATTGTACATCTAAAGGGAAAACTTAATTTGGTAGTCCAATTATTGACAGGCAAAAAAAAGGTTTCTGCAAACTCTGTTTACAGCCATAATTATTTGCTATATCAATTGATGACAAACTTTAGTGTATATTGGTTTTGACAGGCCTACACCTGATGTACCCCTAATTGTATGATACCCATATTGAATCCATTAAATCTTAATTTTAACCAGAAATTCTCCATTATATGTACATACATTGTACTTAATCATTGTCATAATTTACAACTGAAGCATAAAACTTGTTTTTTTTCTTTGAAATTTGAAAACTCTATGTACAATCTTTAGATGCCTTTATCATTGTTGAAGCCTGTAATTATGTAATACCATGGAATTCCACAGGCTGTTGTAACAATTGCAATTCTCCAGTTACATTTCCATAAAATTGCATAAAGAAAATCAGATGTGAGAAAAATGCTTAATTTCATGGCTGCTTGAGAAGAAAGATGTTCCAGCAATAGACATTCTCGGTAATGTCTGACTTTTGAAATCCAATATTTTATGAAATCTGAGTTATTAGCTGGTTCTAAAATTGTCAATATTAAAATTGGATTTGTTAAGTGACAATGTTTGAGGCACTTACTAATATTACATATTAGTTGACTTGATATTCTCAGGTGGAATTGCTCTGTAAAGAAACACTTTACATTTGAATTTAGAATTACCATCAATTATTGACTCAATTTTCCAAGCTTCAGTAAAGTTAAGTAGATTAAAAGTATTAAGTGTCAATAGAATTGTTAGAAAAAAAACTTGTAATAATTAATACAAGTACTGAGTTTACAGCAACTTTAGTTAACATTGTTGGGGACTAATGCATGTAGAGATACTCTGAAAGTCTGTATTTCTTCCTGAGATACCAATACCTTTTTTTACCTCCCATTTTTAGTTGTTGGTTAAATATCCCTGTCAATTTGTGACCATGGTCAATCATGATCACCATGGATTTTAATTTTTGAGAACCATGGTTGACCATGGTGAACAGATTGACCATGTTGACTATTGTCATAGATTAGACCATGGTCGGTATACAGCCATGGTGAATCTTAGAGTAAATGAATGCAACCAACACAAATCCACGAGACATGACCTGCCAGTTTATATTTTTCAATTTTTCAAGTTTTATATAATTTCATTGGTAAAAGAATTATGAATTCAGTTAGGTAATGATTAAAAATATTTTTTCACTAAAAAGTAAAATTGATAGTAAATTTTTATGCCCCCAGATCGAGGATCGGGGGGCATATTGTTTTTGTCCTGTCTGTCTGTTTGTCTGTGCATCTGAAACTTTAACCTTGGCTATAACTTTTGAACTATATAAGGTAGACTTTTGATACTTGGCAAGTGTATAGGTCTAGTCAAGAGGAACATAAATATGCAAAAAAAAATTAGGTCAAAGGTCAAAGGTCAAGGTCATAGGGGTCAAAAAGGGGTAAAAATCGGACTCTGGGGGCATATGTAGTGTTTCACAAACACATCTTGTTTATTTTGCCATGCTAGCTAGAGCTCGGATGTTGAAAATCAAAATATGACTATCTGTTGTGAATAAGTAATACCTGAAGAAATATATATATATATATATATAACGGTCTATCGTAGGAACCCAACGGGGTTAGAATTAGATAAATGAATATCGAGATTGCCTTCCCACCGAGGGATTTGGCTGCTCTTCGAATGCACAGATATTGCAGACAAATTACACTGCCCACGCCATCTCTGTGGGAGACCCAAGGGATGTAAAATAGAGTGAGCTGCATTCCATATTTTACGAAAGGATTTGGAGTAAATGAACATGAGACCATAACAATATGTTAACTCTAACTGCAATAATTTTAATGAGCTGTATGGCCCAATTGTAAAAGCAACACCCAATTTGATTGGTTAACATCATAAAAAACGAAGTTATTTTTCAGATAAACTCTTCTTGCCCATGAGTATACTTCGGGATAAAATAGAGCCGTAAACGACAACGTCAAATTCAGTTATTACCATTGTTAAAAGTGCAAAGTTGAATTACAGTTTCTGTAATTACGGTACTTGTATTTCACTCATAACTTCAGTTAATGAGTGACTCGGCCACGTTTACTCATCAATTAACTCCTCCAAAATTACTTCATTTCCTAAAATAACCATTGTCTTTGTGCCAATGGAGGTTTTAAGAAAATTACCAAACAAATTGTCAATTAAGGGTCAAAGTCCAAGAGCCAAAAAGACAAAGCAGGTGGAAAAACGCAGGAAAAATTGGCAACTGCAATGGTCTCGACTTGGTAAAGGCATTTCAAAAGAATTGATGTGTTAAACCGGTTTCAAATTAACTCTTCTGCCCAAAATCTCTAAAACGTATTCTGAGATGCCTTTTTTAAAATTTTTAAGTTACCTATGTGTAAATATAGTAGTTGGAGTTCACATTATTTAATGGGCCTTTTTGTTTCACATCCCTTTTCTCTGATTATTTGCCATGTATATATTTGCTAAACAACACTATTATTACAATAATAAATATAGAAGTCCTAGGATATCTATTATTCATGTAATATTTGAACTTTCCACAGTTATGTCACAAAGTTAAACAGGGTCAGTTTCAATCTGTTTGTCTTTTTCAATTTGTGAAATAGATTAATTTCTAAATTACTTTGATAAATTGAATTGTAACTTTTGTTAAGTTTATTTAGTTATACAAGCATGAGAAATTACACAGATTACACAACAAAAGATCCTTTTAAACCCTATATCTCTGTTTGCAAGTGATATACCTTAAGAAAATATCGCATTTAAACTGGTGGGTATGTCAACAAATTCAATCATGTTTCTTGTGACTCCTAAATTTGTATTAATTTTACTGAAGCTAATTTTGGGGTCGGATTTGGTAGATCGATCTTTGTTTTTGTGGAAAGTATACTGTTCATCATTTAAATATCCCCTTTATAGAGCAATTATTCTTTTTCCAGGAATTGTTCATTTGGTTCAAATCGTTAGGTTTTCCTTGTTATCCAAACCTATCTGGTTGATTTCTGATGTTTATAAATGAAGTTGCGTTTGATGAATGAATGAAAATTTTAAGGAGACGTCTATATCTTGGTCAGTAAATTAGATATAAATGATATATTATACATATTGAAGTTGATAATTAATTATGGAGTTTCAATAACAAGGACCACCCATGGACAGGTGCATGTTGACACAAACACTCTGTAATTGAAATAAATCATTTAAAACACTTAAATCTCTACACAGATAACATTACCGATTTTATTCTTCCACCCACCAAACATTCAGGATGACTCCATGTTCAGTGGTCTGCAGAATTTGACAACTTTGAACTGAATTTAACTTCGAAAATAAATTGATTGATTCAATCTCTTGTCAGTGTTAAGTTGCACTAAAGTTTCATTAGGGTGTGTATATGGAAATTGAGGAAGACACTAAATAACCTTTTGTAAGACAGAAAGGTAGCTTTTTTCAAATCTTTTTCTACATCTTGTTAAGCTTTGAAGTCCTGTGACAATTTTTTTTGTATAGGTGGGTAATTCTAATTTGAGATGGTGTGATAATGTTTTTATATGATATTTGATAAAGTTTCATAATGAACTATTTCTTTGAAAATTGTGAAAGAAAGTTACCAAAATTTGATTTAGACATTCATATAGTATCTTGCCTAATCTTTTGAGGTTTAATGGAGACATCAAAGAAAGAGTTGGTCATGGCCAATTATTTTAATGGTTTAAAGGATCAATTGACCATAACTAAAGGCTTTCTACTGCCAAATGTTTATGATTTAAGCAATAAAAACTCCCAGATGTAAATTATCACTTTTACCAGGTAGATCCTTAGGGGGACATGTTTGGGATTTCAATATATTTACAGAGCTATTATTTTTGAAGGGTGAAAAATTTTAGCTACATTTGTACATATGCATTATTGCATTTGGATACCATTAAAAATGTTATGGTGACCCCATATGCCATTTGGTCAAATTTTCAAGAGGGCCTGTTAATATTAACCACAAGATAAACCACATTTGATACTTTAGACATACTGTATGGGTCTGTGACACAAGATAATTAAACATGTCATTAAATTAGAAATTACATCAACTTGGGAGATACTGTACATAGTGAAAATAAAAATAAACAAATTCTAATTTATAAGTATTCAATAATTATGATTAGAAGCAATTAATTTAATATTGAGTCCACCCAAGATGATAAATCGGTACCCCACATTCCTTGAGGATAAAAAGAGTACTTAAATGAATCAAAAGATCAAGTGATAAAATCAGAAATGTCAAATGTAAACAACTAAATAACATTGACCACTGGTTTTATTCAAATTTATCATGCTTATGGCGGGTTTAAAAACTTAATTGCAAATAAAAAAACTATATTCAATGAAAATTTGAATAAGTAAGCAAATTTATTTGAGTGAAATTTATTTTTGAAGAAATTAATTTTGACTCAAAATAAATTGTTTGACATATTTTATTTAATGATTTACACAATGACTGATCATGCATGTTGAATAGGCTAAGATACTGTGGTCTGACTTTAGAAGGAAAAAAAACTACCAGTAGGTTTTTTTTTAAAACAAGTAGGTCTGGGTCTGTAGGTTGACACTTAATCTATTCAAATCCTTCTAGATCTGTAGGTTCACACTTTGTCTTTTCAAATCCTTCTGGATCTGCAGGTTCACACATTGTCTTTTCAAATCCTTCTGGATCTGTAGGTTGACACATTGTCTCTTCAAATCCTTCTGGGTCTGTAAGTTCACATCTTTCTGTTCCAATCCTTCTGGATCTGTAGGTTGACACATTGTCTCTTCAAATCCTTCTGGATCTGTAGGTTCACACATTGTCTCTTCAAATCCTTCTGGATCTGTAGGTTCACACATTGTCTTTTCAAATCCTTCTGGGTCTGTAGGTCCACACTTTGTCTGTTCAAATCCTTCTGGGTCTATAGGTTCACATCTTGTCTGTTCCAAACCTTCTGGGTCTGTAGGTCCACACACTGTCTCAAATCCTTCTGGGTCTGTAGGTTCACATCTTGTATGTTCCAATTCTTCTGGGTCTGTAGGTCCACACTTTGTCTGTTCAAATCCTTCTGGGTCTGTAGGTTCACATCTTGTCTGTTCCAATCCTTCTGGGTCTGTAGGTTCACAACTTGTCTGTTCAAGTTCTTCTGGGTCTGTAGGTCCACACTTTGTCTGATCAAATTCTTCTGGGTCTGTAGGTTCACATCTTGTCTGTTCCAATCCTTGTGGGTCTGTAGGTCAACACTTTGTCTGTTCAAATCCTTCTGTGTCTGTAGGTTCACAACTTGTCTGTTCAAATCCTTCTGGGTCTGTAGGTTCACACTTTGTCTGTTCAAATCCTTCTGGGTCTGTAGGTTCACAACTTGTCTGTTCCAATCCTTCTGGGTCTGTAGGTCCACACTTTGTTCAAATCCTTCTGGGTCTGTAGGTTCACATCTTGCCTGTTCAAATCCTTCTAGGTCTGTAGGTTCACATCTTGTCTATTCAAATCCTTCTGGGTCTATAGGTCCACACTTTGTCTGTTCAAATCCTTCTAGGTCTGTAGGTTCACAACTTGTCTGTTCAAATCCTTCTGGGTCTGTAGGTTCACAACTTGTCTGTTCAAATCCTTCTGGGTCTGTAGGTTCACATCTTGTCTGTTCAAATCCTTCTGGGTCTGTAGGTTCACAACTTGTCTGTTCAAATCCTTCTGGGTCTGTAGGTTTACAACTTGTCTGTTCAAATCCTTCTGGGTCTATAGGTTCACAACTTTTCTGTTCAAATCCTTCTGGGTCTGTAGGTCCACACTTTGTCTGCTCAAATCCTTCTGGGTCTGTAGGTTCACATCTTGTCTGTTGAAATCCTTCTGGGTCTGTAGGTTCACAACTTGTCTGTTCAAATCCTTCTGGGTCTGTAGGCTCTCATCTTGTCTGTTCCAATCCTTCGGGGTCTGTAGGTTCACAGCTTGTGTTGCCTGCTGTAAGCAGAGTCGACATATAGGGATTACTATCTGTCATCTTGCGTCGTCATCGTCATCCTGCGTGGTCTGTCAGTTTTTAAATCATCAACTCCTTCAAAACTACTAGTCTGATTCCAACCAAACTTTCAGGATATGTTGTTCACTTGGTGTAGTTGTGCACCTGATACTTTGAATTTTGATTTTACAGATTTTAGAGGTTTGCTCATTTGTGAGTCTGTTGAATTTGAATCTGCAACACCTTTGAAACTGCTAGTACCAAACTTTCAGGATATGTTGTTCACCTGGTGTAGATGTGCACCTGATACTTAGAATTTTGATCTTACATATTTAGAGGTTCATGGAGCCAAAATTGCTCATTTGTGGGTCTGTTGGTTTTTGAATCCGCAACTCCTTCAAAACTGCTAGTCCAATTCCAACCAAACTTTCAGGATGGTGCAGATGCGCACATGATACTTAGAATTTTGATTTTACATATTTTAGAGGTTAACGGAGCCATAGTTGCTCATTTGTTATTCAGGTTAATTAATCCTCAACTCCATCATAGGTATAAGTCAGATTCCAACCAGACTTACAGGATATGTTGTTCACCTAATCTTGTTGTGCATCTGATACGCAATATTTTGATTTTACAGATTTTAGAGGTTCACTGAGCCAAAATAGCTCATTTGTTAATTTAGTTTGTTAATGTGGTACTTTTTCAAAACTAGAAATCATATTCTAACCAACCTTTCAGAATTTGTTGATCACTTGATTAAATTGTGCACCTGATAATTAAAATTTTGATTTTACAGATTTTAGAGGTTCACTTGGCCAAAATGGCTCTTCTGTAGTGCAGGCGACACAAGTGTTCCATGGAACACTCATCAATTTTCTGTTCAAATCCTTCTGGGTCTCTTCACATCTTGTCCAGGTCTGTAGGTTTACATGTTATCTGTTTAAATCCTACTTAAAATTGATGCCTTAGATTGCAAAAGGGAGTGGTTTAAGATTATTTCCAATATCATGTAAGACGAGGATGTTCTTTTACAGATATTTTAAAGATTTTTTTGAGAATTGTATAGACTCCGGAGGAATATAAGAAAATGTGTCCATTGGACACGGATGCCTGCCATACAGATATATCGGCAAACAGGAATTAGATGAGCGGCAGACTTGAAAAGGAGAGACACGGTACAACTCATCATACCCAAGCTTCAGGCCAAATATCAAATCATTCTTGCATACACAAGCTGAGAAATTTTTGAAGAAAATTTCGGACGTACGGATGGACAAGGGTAAAACTTAATGCCCCCGTCACCTAACAGCGGGGGCATAATCATTCACCAATATTATTAAAATACCTTACTCAAGTTTGATCGTAATTATACACTTCAATATTTGTAACTTTATTAAAAGGATTTAATTCCTATCTTTCATTTAATCAGACATTTAGTCTGAGTGGGACTCCTCACGACATCCTTAATGATGTTACAGAAGGCATCCTAATGCATTAAAAATAGTCATTTGTCCGTAATGACTTCTGCTACTATTGTATAAAAAGTTATTGGGACAATTTTCAATTTTTCTGCATTTGTGTGAAACAACATGTTTATTTAAAATGCAATAAAATAGAATTAAGTTTCAGGAGGTCAAGTTTAAAAATCAAGAAGCATTTGATTTTAACATGGAACGCCCAATAACAATAGTTATAATGCTATTATCACTAAAGTATGTGGTAAAAGCAGCAATTTTTGTTTTTATGGAGGTTTATCAAGAAAAGATGTTATTTATTGCTAATATAGGGCTGTTAGTAATCCTATTATTTATTTATTTAAGTTGTATTAAAGAAAAAAAAATCCACATTTTCTCATCTATTTTATAAGTTGACGAAGGTTTATACTGTTAAATAGGGTACAAATTTTATGAATTTATCTGGCATATTACATGTATGTCAAATTCATGATGTAGATTATGGCCTAAAATTAGTATCCAAAGCATAGTCACAGACTCGCAGTAACCAAGTTGTTTAAATATCTATTTTCAATATAAATTACCCAAATTTTCACAAGTATGTACTAGTCAGTAAATTTCTATTGTTAAATTTTTGTACTGTACTTTGTGCTGTAAATTCTTTTTGAATTTTATGTACAGTACAACTTTAGGTACTGGAACATGTACATTATGAATGAAATAAAATCAATTGTTGTTTGGAGGTTTATATAAACACAGAGTTTGCATAAATTTTGGTCCTGTCACTTCTTACTGCCAAAAAATGGCTAGCTTTAAAACAGTCACATTTATGGTATGAGAAGGTCCCAATGATTGCAAAAAATATGGATGCTGTTGATTATTCAGTAACTCCTCTGACATATGTCCAGCAAAAATATTGTAAATAAAATTTACCAACCTCATGACTGACAGTTCAGAACTCAGTGGCATTTGGTAAAACTTCTGTATACAAACCAAAGGAAGAATAAAGTACAGCTCAAATAGTATCCTATAATAAAACCAGAGAGTTTTGATAGAGATAAGCAAACATTTGTACTACAATAATGTATGAATCCTGGATGTGAACCTGAAGTGAGACATAAGCTAGTTTGTTCAGATGGTCTGAGTGGTAAATACCAAGTTCATTACAACATTTGTATCGTTTTTCATTTGTTAATGTACAAATGATGGAACAAAAAGTACTTTCGGTCAGTCACACTAATATATTACATGATAGAAATTAACACAAGGGGTAGCAATTGATATTATATCCTATTCAAATGCAATAGTTGGTATGAAGTGAGAGAAATAAAGTTGGTATGAAGTGAGTAAAATTGATGAGTAACATTTTATTATCATGTCTCTATTTATAGGCTACCCCAGTAAGTTCCAGTTCTTTAGTTAGTTTGTCGACTGAACCAAGTTGCCATGGATACACATTACGCCCAGAATTACCTCCACCAATACCGAGTGTTCCTCCAGTAAGTCAACGTTATTACAATACAATTCTCTAGAAAGGAAATTGGCTCTTGTAATGATGAATGACAACCAATGTTGGTCAAGCAATACACATACAGCCAATTACAAAAATTCAACATTTGGGCTAAATCTACTAGTATATGTTACAGAGATTATTTTACTTTTGGTGCTTGAAGATATGGTATCTTACAATACTCCATTCATAACCCTTTCAAAGTTTTCAAATACATCATTAAGAAATACCGAAGCTAAAATGGAAACTCCAAAATAAAAAAAAAAAACCCCAAAAAAACACGATATAGAGCACTTTGAACCCTTGCAAAAACTGTAGGTATCAGCAGGTGCCCCTGAAGAGTAAGGATGATCTGCTTCACGCTAAAATCTTGCTGTTATGTTACACTTAAAACAGGTAGTAAAGCACAATGTTGTCAGAACTGTCATACAGTGACTGTGATTCTTTTAAATTTTGTGATATACCATAAAGATTTATTAATTTTGTGATATACAGTAAAGTATCACACACATATAGCTGATAACTAAGCCAATCTGCTAAAACTTTAAGAACCAATCAAATGATATGGGGATAATGCACATGGGACAAAATCCTTTATATTACATCCTAGCCAAATTTATAAAGAACAAATAAAGTGATATGAGGAACATGTTCATTGGATAAAATTCCCTTTACATGGTACATGTACATTGCAAGGTTAAGAAATTTGTTGTTGTTTTGTTTTAAAATTTGTTTTATACATAGAAGTAAAGCTGAGTCATTAAGAGAAGTAAAATCATCACAACGCTGAACAAACAGATATATTTCCATATTCAACAGACAATATAATTTAAAAAAATGTCTCAATTTTTATACAGTTGCAAATGTTATCCAATACTATGATATACATTTAATGAGAAGATTTTTGTTATTTTGGGATGAATCATGACAGAAAATTCTGCAGAAAATTGTAAATATTGGTTTTTAATCTACAAATGAACAGAATCTTGGTTCATTTGACAGAGTCTAGTTTTTCATTAGATGAACCAGGATTTTACGACTCTATGTGATTAATGTTATCCATAAAAAGTCAGAGATACTAGGATTAACCTTCAGATTATTTATAAATCAGAACATAATAACAGGATCCCATCATTTGATTGAGACTCTGCAAAGCTAGCCAAATATTCCTGATTGCTGTAACTATGGAGAACAAAACCAATAAAAATATATGATATATATGACAATTTTATTGTTTCAGCCTTCTTCCAGTCATATTGATAAAGGGGGAAGTCTTCACAGTATTCCAACAAGGTAGGTTGATACAGTTCAAGATTAAACATCTGCAAGATGATAAAGATCAGGATTTATAACACATTTCCCCCAATAAAAACTGATGAACATATGGATTTATGATCCCTGTTAAAAATAAAATATCAGGATAAATATCTAGAATGTCATATATCTGTATCAATTTCAGTATATTATGACAAATTGAGATCCTACTGAATGCAACAAGATCTTAAAATAGATTGGTCTGCTATCAGCAAAGCCGACTTCCATTGACACAGTAGGCTGATGCCCTTAGAAAGTTATCTTCAAATTCTGAATTCCCAAGAAAACCACGAGAATGTAAAATCCTGAAGTAATGCAAAATGACTTGTCCTGGAGTCCCACAAAAGGTCTGTCCACCCTTACAGCTATTTTAGCCTCCACAAAGTATTGTGAGAAAAGTCAGTTAATATTATTGCCTTTTGGTGGAATCTTGATTAAAATAAACAGATTTGAAGCCACCAATTTCCAGGATAGAAAAAACACTTATCGGCCACAAGAAAAAAATTTGAATGATTTGATCTTTTTTTAGCATAAAAAGGAG
>MJUU01051570.1:131003-161570 GCA_002080025.1 Modiolus philippinarum | reverse complement strand
AAAAAAAAAAAAAAAAAAAAAATAGATACATACAAAATAAAAAATTAACAGATTAGTTATAAAGACTTCAAAAGTGCATGCCACAAGGTTAATTTGCATAAAGCATTGAATAGAAAATGTGCGAATATTAAAGAAGACAGCCATCATTTTAACATAATACATCATATGCTTGTTAATGCTGCAGCTGTTGTCAGAAATAAAAGATAAAAGGAATCAGTCAATATGAAACATTAGGCTAAAACTTGGGAATGGATATTTAATATTGCTACAGTGAGGAATCATTTCCAGAGGTGCTATGTATGACTGAGTAGCCAATGACACCTGCTGTACTTGACAGTGTTTTAGCTTGCAACTTTTTTTAATTCAGAATTCTTGGTAGGAGATTATGTTTTTGGTTTAATATTGCAAAATTTACTCTGTTTTGACTGATTCGTTGTACATTCTGACCAAATGCCTTCTCTAATGGGACACCAAATTTCATGCCACACAGTTAGTACCCAAGATATTCACCACTGTCATATACCATTCAGTAGTTATTTGGAAGTTTTGATTTTTGTCCTTAAATTTCATGAATCATTATCAGTATACATGTACATGTTGTCATAGTTGTGGTGAGGTTTTGTTGGTAAATGTTACAGCTAGGTAAACAAATTCATGTACTGTTGAAGAACTCTTATGTGTTGACATCAATTTTCGTGGTTTTCATAAATATCACTGTTTTGTGGGTTTTTGTGGTTTTAAATTCCACACTTCAAAACTCTATGCACTTTCCTTGGAACTTAATTTCATGGTTCATGTAAACCATGAAATCCACGGAAACAGAGCCCAACAAACAGTAGTATTTTCACAATATTCCAAAGTTAGCTACTTTAAGGATGTAGTAATGTGAGGTTTTTATACGACCGCAAAAATTTTTGGGGTCGTATAATGGTATGGTGCTGTCGTCGTCGTCGTCGTCGTCGTCGGCGTCATTGTTGTCGTCGTCGTCGTTGTCGTTGTCGTCGTTGTCTGTAGACACTTTTGTTTTTGGTCAATAACTTTAGTTTCAGTTGACCAATCCTTATGAAATTTTAACACAATATTCCTTGGCACAAAAGGAAGGCTTGGCTTAGTTTTGGTCATTGTGGCCCCACCCGTTTTGGGAAAAGGGGCCAAAAAGGGTTAAATTTGATGTTTTAACATATTTGACTGTAGAATCTTTTTTATTCATCATATTTTGATGGGGTTTCTTTCAGTGTCTTTCTGAGGAAATTTCCAATCAGTAGTATGGCAACGAATTTCATGTGGTATGTGCCGTTCATGAGATAAATGGGCCCAAAGGGGGCAAATTTCAAAAATTTAATTTTTTTATTTTTAGTCCGATTTTGATGCAGTTTTTTTGCAGTGGATTCCTTACGAAAAATTAACATAGCGCTGCACCATTAGATTTTTAATAACTTGTTCCTTTTCCAAGCTACCAGGGGCCCAATGGGGCAAAAATTGCAAACATGCAGATTTCCTAAAATTTTTATTTTTCTTCCAATTTCAATGGGATTTTTTTCTTTAGATTCCTCTCATTGTAGGCTTTAAGAGGTATGACGACAAATTTGGCGTAGCTCTTACCGTTTCCGAGCTGTTAGGGGTCAAAAGGGCCAAAATTGCTATTTTTAGAAATATGTAAAATCTTTATTTTACGTCAGATTTTGATGGGATTTTTTTCTTTGGATTCCTCTCAATGTAAGCTTTCAGGGTTATGTCAACAGATTTGAGGTAGCTCTTACTGTTTCCGAGCTATAAGGGGTCAAAGAGGTCAAAATTGCAATCATTAGAAATATGTGAAGTCTATTTTTCATTAGATTTTGATGGGATTTTTATCTTTGGATTGTTCTCTTTTTAAGCTTTCAGTGATATGGCAGTATATTTTACGTTGCTCTTCAGTTTCCAAGCTATAATTGTTCAAAGGGGCCAAATTGCAATACTTCAAAACATGTGAAATCTTTATTTTTCATTGGATTTCAACATGAGTTTTATTCTTTGGATTTCTCTTGATGGTAGTCAACAGAATTTCTTAGCTCTTACAATATCCTAGTAGTAAGGGATTAAAAGAGCTTTTTTCATTTTCACCAGTTTGTGTCCAGTTAATTTCTGTGACAAGGTCCTTATTGTGTCCAGCAAATTACTGTGTCCACATTAATTTTATTTTACACTTGTTCAAATTTCAGTGTTCGACACGCTGCGGTCGTATCATGCTGCGCTTGGCGTAGCTCTTTATTGCAATTTGTAAAAGTCATTCGGATTTCTCTGATTTTATCGATTATTACTATGTAAAATATATTGCCCCATTACACCCAATTTTCTAGTCATCAAAGTCTCCAGAAGCTCATTTTAAATCAGTAAGCAAAATTTTATTAGATTGTAAATTTTTCTTCCATCTGAAGCAAATCAATATTGTGTCCATGCTATACTAAGGTAAAAGTCCAAGAGAGCTTTTCCCGCCATTTTTTAAAATGTGAAATATCTTGAAAACAAGGCCCATAACCTATCAATATTTTTAGGTAAATTTATTCCTTTAACAACGCTGTTTCCATTTAGGATATCAATTTAAAATCATAGATTTATTAAATTTCACCTTACTACATCCTTAAAACCAGACCATTTTTTTAAAACCAGATGGTTTGACCAAATCTTAGTATACAAATGAATTTATACCATTTTACCCATATTTTTGTTTCTGATACTACCAGTAGAAAAGTACTACCAATAAATAATTTGATTCCAAATGATGAATAGATTCAACAGGAGTCAAATCTTTGATATGAATAATTAATAGAATAAATGATGAGGCATGCACAAAAAATGGAGAATAAATAAAAGAAGGTTCAATATTTACATAGTATTTGATAACTCTCTGTGATTCAAACTATAAACATTTTTAAGTCTAACAATATATGCAAGACCATTCATGCTGTATTTCAGTGACATAAGCTTTATAATTAGTTTTTTTAACGATAGCTTGCATGAAAAGTAAGCAGGCCTCAGACCACAATTATTTTTCCCGTGCTTTCTTTGTAAAAATAAAGACATATTAAAAAAATCGCACCGGCATTATTGAAATGAAACTCGCACCACATAATATATGATGTCAGAAGAGAAACATATCCCAAAATCAGAAAAATCCATCGCTNAGCAAATAACATGATACGAAACAAACAATACCAAGTCAATACTAGAAATGGCCACTTATAACATTAACGAAAATTACGGAGAAAATACATTGTGGGATTAACTATTATCAAATTAAATTGTTAACTGTGTGATTGAATGTAGAAAAATATTTTGATAGGTTTGTCTCAGGGAACCCTTTGATCTGGGGACTAATGTGACAAATTAAATGATTTCTCCTCAAATAAAACCCAGCAAGAAAGCTCTAAATACATTAATATATACTCTTTGTATGTAGAAACTTTTATCAGGTAGACAAATAGAAACGGATTACACCAATATAATCAGGACTATTTCCTCAAGTTGTTTTTATACCCCTGGCTAAGTTTTGACAGGCTTAAATCCCATTTACTTGTTAATTGTCACATATAAGTAAAGAATGCTTGTGTTATTTACTGATTGGTAGTCCTAGTGAGGTCACCCAGGAGTGAAAGTTTCCTTGGATATCTGTAAAGGAACTTTTGAAATAAAAAAAAAATCAGAGCTTTTTAATATCCTACAGAACATAAATACACAAATAAATAGTGAAGGGTTTACCTGCTGTGACGAATGCTTGGAGAGCTATTGTCATACTCCCAGTTTCGGCTTTGGCAAGCTTTACATCAAGATTGGAGACCTAAGATCTAAGTGCTAGGGTGTTTATATTTGGTATGTGACTTGCATATTATGAAGGTGCTTTTTTGGGGTACTATAGTTGTAATTATTTTGACCTTGACCTGAGGGCAATTTTGTTTAAAAACTTCTAACGTTGCTTCTAGAAGGATTAGTCATTAAATGCTAGAGTATTCCTATTTGATGAGTGGCTTTCTTAATGAGAGCTTTGTGGAAGTACCATATTTGTTGACATTTTGACCTTGCCCTTGCCCTAAGGGCAATTTTTTTCTAAAAACTTTTACCTTGCTTCTAGAAGGGAGTCTTAAGTGTAAGAGTCTTCATATTTGGTATGTGACTTGCATATGAGGATAGCTTCATGGAGGTACAATTTTTTAAGACATTTTGACCTTGACCTTGCACTGAGGATAATTTCTGAAAAACTTTAACCTTGCTTATAAAAGGTAGACATTTAGTGGTAGCAAATTCATACTTGGCATGTGATTTCCTTAAATCAGTTTGAAATTTTAAAAAAAAAGTTGCAATTTTGATGATGCACAGATGACAAATTTATTGTTTATTGCATTGACTTTGCTTTTTGTGCTTTAAGTGCTAAACACCTTGAGTGGTCACTGGTGTAAGATTTAGTTGCAATCAGAGCTTATTTCAAAGTCTATAAATGTATTATAAAAAAATTAGAATAATGTGTTAGGGCATGGTGACATAATTATTTTTGTGGACTGTCAACACATTGAAAGGCCAGTCTGGCATGTTTGTCCAGTAGAAAGCAGGACCTATCTTATTACATATTTAAATGACATGTTCTCTACATTTAGCTGAAAGATTGTTCATTTGGCATTAGGCATGAACCATCCAGCCATCTTAAGCTTTATCATTTATTTCCATTGAACAGCCAAACAAACTCGTCTTTTCGGCAGTGAAGCATGAGCGTGAGACAGTTTTTACAAGACAGTTTTTCGGCTTGAACAAATGATAAGTCTAGTTTTTCCTAATCAAAGTTATTTTTCTCTTGTAAGGGTTGAAAAAAATGTCATCTATAAAACGAAATCTAATGTATTTGTTGAAGAAAATGCACTAGGTGAGGAAAGACTCTGTATATTGGGACATGTTAAATAATGATTAATGGATGTTATTATTTACTTGATTTAGGAGAAAGATTTTCTTTTTGATTTTGTTTTGTTTTGTTTGATAGGAAGACATTGATAAATTATCATTTATTGTAAATAAAGAAAAGTCAATTTGTTTCTGAACTAACTGTATTTTAAAGACATGATGTTCACACAAGGTCAAACAAACGTTGTCATATGAGGACAGAAAATGATTAAAAGTGGTGTTTTTTATTTTTACATTTAAATCATATGATTTTTTTTACCTGGGAAAATTATCACTCCAGGTGTTTTCTTCATTTACATTCAGGTGAAAATATTTTCATATGATATTTGAAGATTTTTTTACCATAAAATTAATATTTACTTGAGAACTTAATGAAATGCAAATAATTGATTTTAGATAAGTATTTCTAACAATAGTGTGGAACCTTCAAGATTTTTACAACATCAAGTTTTCTGTGATTGATCTTTGTAATAATGATATTTTTCCATCACAATTGTTATGAAATTTTGATTAAATATGATATTTTTCTTCTTTTATTCATTTCCAAAATATTATTCATCTTAAACAAATATAGACACAGATATGTAACAAAAGTATAGACAAACAATTTATTTGTATGGTCGTCTGGTATGTCATAAATTTGTCAGAGGAATTTTGTTTCTGTGTCAGTTTCAGGTTTTTCAACCGACATGTATTGCGACATTCTTTAGTTATAAAGTAACATCTGCCATACTTGAGTTTTGGAGGTGTGAAAATATTTATTAAAATGTAGTCGCCTCCTTCTTTGGTATGAAAATGGACAAATAATGAGATCTTTGTAAATAATTCTATAGATTTTCTCGATATAGAATTTGTAACATGTTTTTCTCCTTATGTGACAATATGTTTACATTGGATTAGATTTCTAAATGTGTAAAATGACCAAGTTTTCTACAGAAATGTATTTTTAAGTACCAACATAACTGCAAAACGAATTTACAATAACAGATGTTAAAAATGAACTTTATTGAATGACAAAGTAAAAGTCTAGTAAGATGTAATGTGTAATTTTGATCAAAAATTCCTTTGAATGGAATTCATAAAGATATTTGCCATTTAGTCTTTAGGAAGACTTTAGTTTTGGTACAGTGTTAAACTCCAAGTTAGATTCATTGTAGTTTTAGCATGCACACACAAAAAAAAATGAAATTTTACATAAACAGCATGTGAAATTGAAGGCTTTAGAGTTCAACTGTGTTGGTGTCTTCTGGCTAGTTCACTGGTCAGAGCATATTTGGAAGACCAAACAAAAGATCAAAAGACATCAAACAGAAAGCCTGAAGCCTCTTATAGTGTATTGAGAGATGCTTGAAGCTTGTATAGACCTGATGTTTAACTGAGATTCTGTTGACCACATTGATTAAAATTTTTGTATAATTTTGGAAATTCAGCAGTTATGACTAGGTTGTTTTATTGTATATTTTCAGATAATCAGCAGTTAGAACCTATGACTATGTTGTTTTATTGTATATTTTCAGATATTCAGCAGTTAGAACCTATGACTATGTTGTTTTATTGTATATTTTCAGATATTCAGCAGTTAGAACCTATGACTATGCTGTTCTAGAATCAGGTATGTATTCTGTCGTTTTGTTTAATTTTAAATGTCGTACATGTATTGTTAACCAGTGTTGTTGTAACTTGTAAAGATCTGTAGAGGACATGCAAAAAATTTGAACTCTTCGAGAAAGTATTACAATGAAAATGTAACTGTGGTTTCAGGAAATCTGTGGAGGTTTATTACTCAAAAGGAAGCAATTTATCAGATCATATTTGTTTGATGGTTATATTTTCCCTGAAGCAAAAAATCTTAAATCTTACTAAATGCCAGTTTACACAGTGAGTAATTGGATCATCTTCCGATGTGGTTGAAAACAATATGTGCCATTGAGTGTGAGAAAAATTGCAGGATTTTCTGAGCATTTTATACCGTTGTACTTCTAAATTTTAATATGATGAAGGAAGAGGGGTCCCTTTTACATTTTAAGCTAGACTTATCCAATAAGATAAAAGAACAGGAATACACAGCATAGAGATGTTATACATATAGTTAAAGTATGCACAATGATACAGTCGAACTTTTTTGGCTCGAACACCCAAGGGACTGTTGAAAACAGTTCGAGCCAACAGGGTGTTCGAGATATTAAGATTGAACTATGTTAAAATTTGAACAAAAGGACCAGAAAAAGTGTTCGAGGCATCCATGGTGTTGGAGTTATTGCAGTTCGAGCCATCGAAGTTCTACTGTATCTTGGATAATTATGAAATACATCACTAGTCCTTAACATTACAAAGAAGTTTTAGTTTGCCTCAGCAAATTTAAAGGGGACAAATGGAATACCTGGACACCATCATCTTCATACGTTGGTCTGCAAGCCAAATTTGGTTCCTTTTACTGCTTGATTAACTTTAACATTCAATTTTATGCACTGTATGTCATAGGCAAATCAAATCTTATAAATGCATACATCTCTGATGTTATATTAGCACTCGGGCAAAAATTAGGTTACTTTGACCACGTTCCATAAGGAGGCAAACTTTGTAATCATTGATTACCTATGTTTAATACTTCTGGCTTTTGCTAGCGCCAGTACCAAGTCTGGCTGTCTGGAGTTCCTACCTTTGTTTACGTTTGTCTTATTTCCTGTGCAGTTCCCTGGCTTATTGTAGCATATAATTATGATTTTCAACCGTTGTAGATGTTTCATGTTATCCCTTTTTATTATATCCCCCCCCCCCCCATCTGGGATAGGGTGTATACTGTTTGCAGTCTGTGTGTGCATGTGTGTGTGTGGGTGTGTGTGTGGGTCCGTTCGTAACACATTTTCGTCGCATTTATCTCAGCAATGGTAAATGGTACAGATTTGAAATTTTGTCACAAGCTTTGTATAATCAGGCCATATTGTGGGATGCATTTTTGGACCAATCAGAATACTACTTTCTGTTAGCCGACTTTGGTCAATTTTGACACTTGTAGCATTATGGAGTGAATTTTCGTCAAAGTTTTCTCTGTAATGGTAAATGATACTAACCTGTAATTATATCAGAAGCTTTACATGGTCATTCTATATTGTGGGATGCGTTTTCTGACCTGTCGGGATACCACTTCCTGTTTACCGGCTTGATAAATTTTGACACTTGTGGCATTGTAGAGTGAATTTTCGTCAAAGTTTTCTCAGTAATGGTAAATGATACAAATCTGAAATTTTGTCAGAAGCTTTGCATGGTCATGCCATATTGTGGGATGCGTTTTCTGACCAGTTGGATTACTACTTCCTGTTTACCGACTTGGTCAATTTTGACACTTGTAGCATTATAGAGTGAATTTTCGTCAAAGTTTTCTCTGTGATGGTAAATGATACAAAGCTGAAATTTTGTCAGAAGCTTTGCATGGTCATGGCATATTGTGGGATGCATTTTCTGACCTGTCGGGATACTACTTCCTGTTTACCGACTTGGTCAATTTTGACACTTGTAGCATTATAGAGTGAATTTTCGTCAAAGTTTTCTCTGTGATGGTAAATGATACAAAGCTGAAATTTTGTCAGAAGCTTTGCATGGTCATGCCATATTGTGGGATGCGTTTTCTGACNGGAATACTACTTCCTGTTTACCGACTTTGTCAATCTTTTTGCAATTGTGGCATAATGGAGTAATTTTTCGTCAAGGATTTCTCTACATTGTTTTATGATGCAGCTTTTAAATTTTGTCACAAGCTTTGTATAGTCCAGCCATATTGTGGGATGTTTTTTCAGACCAACTGTTTACTGACTTAGTCAATTTTGATGTTCACTTCTGTATTGGGTTCACTCACACACTTGAATTTGCACTTTCCCTCTATGATTCATTGGCTGAGAGAGGGGGTATTTCTAGTGAGCTTGGGCTCACAGATCACTTGTTTTATCTTCCATAAATGGTGAGGCATATGACTTATTGTTTTACTCTTATCCATGGTCAATACACAAGCCATCATAGCGTATCTCGCAAGCCATGCTTTGAGGGACATGTGAGAGAGAGAGAGAGAGAGACTGGAGAAAATAATATAATGATATGTAGACAGCAGCTAAAACTAATATCACACAAAAACAAATTTGCATAATGGGCAAATTACTTATACCCTATCATTAGACAGGGGGGTAATTGTTCACTAATGGGCCCTATAGGGTCTGTAAGTCTCGTTTCATTTTGGAACTTCCAGGACCAAGACTTGTACCTGGAAGTTGCATTTTAAACAAAAACATATGACGTTTTAAGCGAAAAAATTGAACGTCACAATCCTGCAACGTCATATTTTGGCGATAAATGTTTTAAAATTGCAATTTTATCATGATTTCTCTGTGTTGCATGACGAGACTACAGACCCTATTTTAATTTGTTTTGAACATTCAGCAAATGTAATCAATGTTACAGAATGATATATTATGATTTTTATACAGACATGGATTAGTGGGTCAATAGATATCTATAAGTATGTATTTGTTTTACACAATTTATCCATAACATTAGGTAAAAATATTACATAACTGTAAAATTGATTTGGATAATACAAGTCATCAATAACATTAATTTCTGTGAAAATTAGAAGGAAAACCCTGATATTTTGAAAAAAGAAAAATGTATATAAAAAGGTTCATCTTCAGAAAATATTAAGAAACAAGGATAAAAAATGAGCTGTTTCAATTATTTTCAGAAATTTCATAACTGACATGGAGCCAATACAACTATGGCTTTTTTGCACTATGTTTATAATTATACACTGCATTGTAAAAGAATAATAAAATGAGTGGACAATAAAATTTCACTATTGATTTACTGTAAGTGAAATGTAATAAACATACTGTTTGATTTCTTTCATAATTTGATGAGTTTTTCATGTCACAAAGAATCGGAAGATACAAAGTATATAGTTATTGATAATACCTGTGGTTTATACTTCCATAAAAATATTTGAAGGATATCCCGTAAGCTTCTTTTAAGAATCAATATCTCTTTGTTTCCGTGTGCCGAGTTGAAGTGGGGTTTATAGAAATATCGCCTGTAGTATATGAAATAATGGAAAACAAAGTAATTGCTGTCTACTACGTGATGGCTTTGTCAGTCACATGTCTCCGAAGGACTTTATAAGTGGAACACTTGTATCACGTTTTTTTATTCTTTTTTGTCAAAGAAGAAATTGTATGTCATGATAGATTTTTCTTTCATTGGAAAAAAAAATTTTTTTTACCTGTACATCTTTTGAAAGGATCTTAAGGTTGTTAACCTGATTTGAAAATTTAAGTAAATATTGCATGCAGTGGAAGTTATGTTGACGTTCCTGTTTGTTGCATTGTTGTCTTTTTGTAGATATGTTCTTGAAATTTTTTATGAAGAATTGAGTAGATGCAATAAAAATTGAAAACACTGGTAATATTTTGTTCTTTGACAATTAGGGAATAAATAGAGGGATGGTGAGAAAATGTACCCCAGACAAAGGTGTAATCAATAGGGTCTGTATGTCTAGTCATGTGACATGGGGTTATGTTTATGAGGGATTACATTAGGTGGTCCTTTCCATAAAGTCTACTAATTTTTATACCCCTGCTCCCCATCGGGGATAGGGGGTATACTGTTTTCAGTCTGTGTGTGCATGCGTGTGTGAGTGCATGTGTGTGTGTCTGTAACACATTTTTGTCGCATTTATCTCAGCAATGGAAAAAGGTACAGATCTGAAATTTTGTCACAAGCTTTGTATAATCATGCCATATTGTGGGATGCATTTTTGGACCAATCAGAATACTACTTCCTGTTTACNGACTTTGGTCAATTTTAACACTTGTAGCATTATAGAGTGAATTTTCCTCAGAGTTCTCTCTGTAATGGAAAATGATACAAAGCTGAAATTTTGTCAGAAGCTTTGCATGGTCATGCCATATTGTGGGATGCAAAGATTTCTCTACATTGTTTTATGATGCAGCTTTGAAATTTTGTCACAAGCCTTGTATAGTCATGCCATATTATGGGATGCGTTTTCAGACCAACTGAGACACTACTTCCTGTTTACTTACTTAGTTAATTTTGATGTTCACTTCTGTATTGGGTTCACACACACACACACACACACTTGAATTTGCACTTTCCCTCTATGATTCGGGGTACAGTCCGCCAGAAGGGGGGTATAATTGGACGCCATTCGGCGACAGCTTTCCCTTTTCACATGTGAGAAAATATTTTACAATGACTGTTTAGGGATTCTTTTGCATTTTCTGAGTCACGCTCGACACCTCTTCCTGTACCTCATGTGCGCTCCCTTATATGATTATTCTTCCTTTGCTAGGAAAGACAATTTCTGCTGTAAAAGGAAAAAATTAAAACCATCTTAGACAAACCAGAAACTTAAGTAGGAATATTTATTTGTATTTAATTTCTGTACCATGTTCTTCGTTTGGTTTTTATGGCTGTATAAAGAGATTAACAACTCAAGTGGTCTTTTCTTGTCTCAAGTCCCTGTTCCAATCTGTTGTATTAAATGTTTTATGGTTAAGTAAATGGTCCTATACACCCCTCCTGGGTATATTACTTGTCTATCACTTCATTTTATTAGCATTGATTTTCAAGAAACCAATTAATTACTTTTGTCTCTTTGCTTAAGCTCATTCTGAAGAAAATCAAATTTTTCTGCTAAAAAAGAGAAAATTTTGTCTTCTCAATCTACGATGACATTAGTCACTATAGGCTGTGTCTCTGTCATAAATGTTATATATCTGAATACTTTTCCCATTTGGGATATTACAATTTTCCATGGAAACCTTAATTTCACATTTTTTGGACAAACAAATAATCTACGGAGTGACTGTCCATCCATTTTGATGAAGATATTTTACAATAACATCAATCCCGACAGAATGGCTATATATTGTACGATTTTTCCTCCAGTTATGACAAGAAAATTGCCTGATGTTTAATATGTGGAGATATCGGGCTGTTCATCAAGATGACTGTGGCTCTGATCCTACATCAAAAGTTAAGACATGCATAAGAAAGCCAAATAAGAAAATATTTCCCTAAAATATCATAACTTCTAATAGAACTGTCAAATATAATACTGATGAATTATGTTTTATCTTCTATAAGATCAGCTTGTCTCACCTTTATAAGGTTAAAAGTCAGTTTCTTATGAGTTTTATGACCAATAAATCTCTAGAAGTGTGTGTAGGCTAGCAGGTATTATTAAACGGATAAGCTTATTTGCTACCTAAAAGGAATGTATTTTGACGGAAAAGAGAGTGCTATTAGTTCAAGCAAATAACCATAATTTGCATGCATAATTGAAATTGTAATGCTATAGAATCATTTTAAACATCCTAAAAAATCAGTGTTTGTCAGTTTTTGTGTTGCTTGCTGTTAGACTACTATCTTGTGTCTTTGTAATGTCCTCCATTACTGTTGTCAGTTATAAATCTGCAACTCCCTGAACTGTAAGTCTGATTTCAACCAAACTTTAAGTATTTGCTGTTCACCTGATCTAGTTGTGCAACCGAACCTCTCAATTTTGTTTTAAATGATTCGAGAGGTTCACCAAACCAAAATGGTTCTTATGTTAATCCTATTTGTTAGTCCACATCTTCTTAAAATCTGCAAGTGGTATCCTAACAAAACTTTGAGGATAAGTTGTGCACCTGATTTAGTTGTGCAGCTTATACTTTGAAATTTGTCTTTACTTATTTTAGAGGTTTATTAAACCCACTCGGTGGGTGGATGGGGAGATGGGTAACATGAAATAATCATTTAAAAAGGAGAAAAAAAAACATATAAGCACGCACACAAACACAAAGCAAAAAACAAAGCAACAAAAACACAAAACAACAAACAAACATGCAAATAAACCAACAAAAAATTTGTACAATTCAAAATTCTGCAGTCCTTGTGCACTTGTGGGTACATCCTATGTTGAAAAGTTGTAACAGTTAGGGCTTCATATCTATATACTGTATAATCATTTATTTTCGTGGGATAAAATTTCGTGGATTTAATCTTCAAATCTATTTTGTGTGGACAAATTTTCGTGGAATTGATATGAAATATAGCTTGAGTTAAATTGGTTGGGATTAAATTTCGTGGATAAGTCTTATACACGAAATAAACGAAATTTAATTCTCCACGAACATTTCTGCTTTTACAGTATATATATAGACAAATCATATTGAACTTTTGTTTATTTGGGTAGTTTTCTTTTCATTGATGTGTACATGTAAATAAGATGCATGATCACATCTTATCAACTATATCTACATTGTACAGGAATGTGTTGTATACCAACAAAAGTCAAATCAGGTATAGAGTGAAAGCTTTAACTGCCTAATCTTCATTGCCTCTCTTCAGAGGCCAGGATGCTGACACTTGTCTGTAAGAAGCTGTCACAATTCAGATTCAAAATTCAAATGGTCCAAAGTCAATAGTTACTTGTTTTCAATATCAAAAACCTTTGACCATCAAGAACATTTTTTCAGATATATTAAATGAATTTCTATTGAAAAGAATTATTATTGTAAAATTGTAAAAATTGTCAATATAATGATGCTGTAATTAAAATTTACTGTCATATATTCAAAGGGTCCAAAATAGAAGTATGGTTATATAAAGAGTGGGCTTCAGTAAAGATTTGGGAAATTAAAAAGGGGAGAACTCCTTGAAGTATTCAACATTTGCAAACAAGTTTGGTGCTTTGGCTAAACATAGTTTCTTGAACTTAGAATAATCAGGCCATCTTTGGGAAAGCCATCTTAAAGACCCACTTGAGAAGTAAAAATACAATATTTCTAAATAAATTATGAGTTAATGATACTTTCAAATCATTTAAATAAGTTCTTAAAATACTGTAAATGTTGAAATTTTTGGTAGGGGTGTTATTTTTGTGAATTTGTTGACAAACATTTTCATGAGGGGATAATTTTCACTCTCAATGTCTTTTGTATTCAGTGATGCCATTGCTTTTATATATCACTCTTAATAATCGAGAATGACGCAAAAAAAATAACCCCCACACGGAAATTTTCACTTTAACAGTAGGTAACAATAGCTATTGTACAAGGGTAACAGAAATAGCTCTCCAATAAATAGATGATGGATGCATCCTGGCTAACAAATATATGGGAGTGCTTTTATTGCTTATTTTTATGAAATAACTAGCTAGTATTTAAATATACAGTATTTTTGTTAACACATCAAGCTTGTTTAGAATATTTTCTTTCTATTTTTTTAGCTGTGGAAATTGAATTTGAAGATTTTTAGTTTAACAGTTGTTCTATTATTTTGCTTCAATTTCAAAAGGCTTGTTTACTATTTGGAATATATATTGTAATAGTAAAAATAAAATGCTATGCCAAGTGACAATTTATTATAGATTAATTAATACAACAACACATTTTGGGCATTTTTACGTTTATTTGAAGAATATTTAATGATAGAATTTTACCTAAAACCTAGCTTCCAAAAGTGCCTTTATATAAAATGTTTGGCTGTCAGCATTGCATCTAATCTAGGTTTGCAACTCAACCTAAATTTTATCCGATATGTTTGTGTTTACATGGAACCTACTAAATGCTTTCAGCTTACACTCTGTATTGTATATCTTCACAAGATATAATCTTGATAATATGAAAGACCAATATCGATACTTGTCATATTACTTTGCATATCATAAATGTCTCAGTTTTATGTATTATGTTACCAAGTTTTCTACATATAGGTAGTATAAAGGATGAAGCACGTATGAGTCAAAATGTGAATGTTTTGGTCAGTGAGCAACGCTCAAGATTGAAGATAAATACTTCATGTTTTGTCGATGCCACTAAGGCCATAAAAAAATAATTTATTGGTTCACAGGCCCTCCCTCATCTAGTTTGAGGCTTGAAAAAAGCCCCTCATTTACCCTATTTTTTGCCATTTTAATAAAATAAAAACAAAAAATCGCCTCCCTCACTACATTTTTGGTGGTTTTTACAATGTAAAAAGCTGCCTCATCTATTTTTTGGCAAATAAAAAGATAAAAAAAATCACCTCCCTCCCTCATCATTTTAAATGAAAAATTGCCTGAGAACCAATTAATTAATTTTGTATGGCCTAATACAATGTATAATATAGAATCTATTTGTAGAAAACGCGATAATAAATTTTACATTCCAGTCTACCTTCAAAATTGGTCAAAAAGAATGCATTTCTTAGCTTTGCAAGTAGACCAGAAGGATTGTTTTATAAGTTCAGGTCAATTCCGGTTACATTCTGACCTCCTCGATCAGTTTGATTTAAGCTATATTATCAGGAAGTCAAACTTGTGCAAAATTATAAAGGTTTGATACTCAAGAAATGGGATAGAGTAAAGCAGAATTAGATATAGGATAGAAATAATTCTATTCACTGCCACATGAGATTCAACTTTGACTAAGCCTACCTCAACATGCCTTAGGAATAACCCACTATTTGATTTAAAAATTGTTATTAAACCAATATTCGGTGATATCTAGAATATAGGTTATTCCCCTTGGTTTCTTAAATAGTACAATTCAGGTTAACCATTCTGTGAATCTGTACAAATGCTGTAATTTTATATTGACATACCATGTACTTTCATAAGGAAACCTTTATCGTAACTTCATAAAAATTTGAAACACGGAAAACGGAATTGTTCACAAAATATGTTTAAATTGATTTCATATTATTGTATATAATTAAACGGCATGTTCAGCAAATTATGTCATTAAAAAGGTATTTTTGCTGCTATTGAATAGACGAGAAATTGATTATGGTTTAGAAGTTGCTTCTGGCTGAAGTTATTCGATATGACATATGTGACACTGTGCATAAAACAGTCATTTATCTGGGACATTGAATACCTTGCTTTGCATATACCTAACAATGAAAATTCTCTTTTTCAGACAAGACCAATGGAGACAATAAAAAGTCTGGAACCCTCGGAAAGTTATTTAGAAACATTGGAATACGTAGGTCTGGAAGAAAACAAGGATTTAAGCAACATGAAGGTGATTTGAGTCTGTTATATTGATGTTGAAATAAACGGAAATAGAGAATTTGAAACGTAGAAATGTAAGGGAGGCAATATTTTCTTTTCAATACAGTATAGGAAGTCCTTTCTGGGAAATCTGAATTAAGGACATATCTTGAAATTTCACATAAACATTATCATGCTTTTTAGAATGTCTTTGAAAAAGTCAGTATTTTCTACAAAATCTGAGGCATTTTTAATCATCAAACACCAGGGGAAATATGTATGGTGAATCTACTTTGACAGTGTACATAAAGTTTTCATTCGTTAGACTTCCATCTTCAAAAAATGATGAAACAGAAAAAAAAGATACAAATCTTGTCTTTATTCTTTTTCTTAATCGAACTAAGACATTATCCAAAGTATTAAATTAAGTATACTCTAATATATATATGTTCCTTAAGGAATGTTTCTGTCTTCTCACAGGAGATCTCAGTGCATTTGACATTACAATGTCTGATGATGACAGAATGGCTCTTATGCTGATGGTAAAAGAAGGAAAGATAACTACCCAGCATGCAATAGAAGTGGTAAGATGGCCTGTTTAAATATTTAAAACTGCACTATAATGTCATGGTCTGGCATGGTTTTAAGACAAGGGAAATTTGTTGTAGAATAAAGTGGGAAATTGAAAAGTTGTCATACAAATATCTATGGGGTTTATTGTATTAGTTGACAAATAGCTTTTATTAGGCTGTTGCAGTTTTGTAGGCTACAAACGGATATGTTGGTGGTACTTTAAAGAGAACAGCATTTTTTAAATGTGGGTCACGTTTGGGCAAACGATGAACATTGTAACAAAGATTGACCGAATTTTTATAGTATTTTAAAGAGCTTGCAGTGCAGTAAGATTCTTTCTGTTTTGTTAGAATGGTAAAACCCAGTATTTTTTTTCTATCAATCGAGTTTATAAGTCATATTGAATAGTTATTTCCATTTTTTTCATTTGGATGGTCTTTCACATTTTCTGAAACAGATAATATTTTATAAGACGTAAACTTTGATTAGTAGATATTCTTGGGTAAGATTCCAATTCATCAATAGCTATATGATGTAGTAATCCATTTAGTCAAGATGTAGTTTGATTCACTTTGATATTCATCAACATACTATACAAATTGATAAGATATAGCTTCATCTAAACCAAACATGATGATATATTATTTCCGTGGAATGCTTCTGTAGCGGAGCGGTAAATTAACACATTTGTACTTATTGTTCCGTCTATGTGCTGTCTATTGTGCCGTAACAACAACTTTGCTTGCAAGGAAATCTTTTCACATTCATTGGCATAGAAAGAAAGCAGTGTTCAGCAGCAATTGGCAATTAATTATTTTTAACATGCATTGTAATTAGAATCAAAAACATATTAGTTTAATAGAATTTATTTAATGGTGGATATGAATTTATTTTTGATACATAAAATGTTATACATAATAAATTATTGTTAGATCAGAATAAAGAAAAAAAACTTACAAAGAAACATACATTTTGTGTGGATTATTATTTTTTTTGCCCCCAGATTGAGGATCGGGGGCATATTGTTTTTGTCCTGTCTGTTTGTCTGTGCGTCCTAAACTTTAACCTTGGCTATAACTTTTGAACCATGTAAGGTAGACTTTTGGCAAGTAGCAAGTGTATAGGTCTAGTCAAGAGGAACATAAATATGCAAAAAAATTTTAGGTCAGGTCAAAGGTCAAGGTCACAGAGGTCAAAAAGGGGTGAAATTGGCTGTTTTCACATATTTGGCTGTATACAATGAACTGTGACCAAGTTTAGCGTTGACATGTTCGGCACAAATAGGTAAACAAATTATTCACGTGCTCAACAAAACTCTTTTGAAGTTGTTACAATCATTTTCATTGGTAGCAAAATATGTATACAACCAATCGTGTTTTCTGACCATAACAATGACCAAATAAGGAAATGGACTTCGTATCTTTGATTTTTTTTTATGATTTTCATGTTAAAACAATGGTATTTGATATATTCGGGTCCTAGATTTAGTGTTGTTATATAAATTTGGGGTATGTTCACGTACAGGAGTATATAAATTCGGGGGCATGTTTCGAGATCGATTTGGCATATCCCTACCAAAAATTATTCCAAGTACCACCCCCAGACTATACTAGTGCGACAATGGGAATCATACAAAATTGACACAAGCAGAGATAATTATAGGACTTGATCCCCGTTTTATAGAACGTACCTTTCGACTGTCAGTAGATCCAAGATATAAAAAAAAAAGATATAAAAAAAATGCCTCTTCAATCTCTAGCGATTTATCACTTATGTCGTTTCGTACAAGAATATTTTAAAATATGAATACTTTGCCTATCTAACAGAGATTTGCTGGCCTATGTAACTGAGATTTGCTAGTTATGTCGGTTACTTCCCGTCAAGTTTCAAACACTCATGTACTTGCACAGAATACGCCAGAAAGCCATTACATTTATTGGAAAAATATTTTATCTTGATCGTAATGTAAGTCAAACCATTTAACATATGCATCTTCAAAAACAAGCAAATTTTATTTTATGAATTTGTACTTGAACCTTTGCTTTAATTTCATGGAACTTTTTTGAAAAAAAAGTTTATTTGGTGCAGGAAAAACAAAAACAACTTCCAGGTTTTCTGAACTGTTTTCACTTCTAGGTGAATTAATTTAGACTAAATATGTTAACATGTTATTGGAGTCTTTGATGAGTAAAGTAAAAATAAAGAAAACAGTTGGATACAAACCAGAAGAAAGTGTTATATAGAACATTCTGTTGAAAGAAATGATCAAACATTTATAGAGAATCTGCTGTCTGTATCTAACTCTGGCAGTTTTATAGAACCTATTGAATGAAAGGATAGACCTCCCAGTTGTTTGTGTATTGATGGAAATTCTGCAAAGAAATTATAATCAGATTCTGGAACCCTTTTCACAAAAAATCTTACGATAAATTTAATCGTAAGTCAATATGAAATGTTAAAGACTTACGACTAATTTTTATCGTAAGAGTTTTGTGAAAAGGACTGTTCTTTCTGCTGTTCTTTTCATTGTAATTATTTTAATAATAATCACATTTAAGATGATGAAAAGTCTATTTTTTATGTGATTGTACTAGATTTCTTATTGGGCTTGTATAAGTTCTGTTCAGTTCTGAAACTTCGGAATACCTCAGATTTATACCCTGAATTAAAAATATAAGGTTTTCAAAGTCAGTTTGACCCCTTCTGGCATCACATACTTTATGCATGTCCACAGGTTGAATAAGTAAGGTAACTGGTTCCAGAAAATATTGATAGACTGGTAACCTGAGAAAGTAACCCAATGTTGCTTGATATTTTCTCCCTATAAAACTGTGCAATATGAGGAAGTCTCAGTTATAAGGTTTTAGATGTCCTGTTACTGTCATTAACAACTGACATTGAAGATGCAGTGATTGATGACCAAACGGTCTTTGCAGCATCTGAAATAGGTGAAATTGTATCTTTTAATTAGTTTTCAATTCAAATCTGAATTTTGATGTTAAAACACTTTACCTTTTTCAATGAAATCGGATTCCAGATTTTATTTAATTAACGAAGAATTGTACAGTAATCAGTGTAAAAATAAATTGACTGTCAATTTGTCTCAGCAATGTAGAAACTGACAAAGTGAAATTAAATTTGAGTGATTTATAGACGTTGTCAATATCAAAATTCTTGAGATCGGTAATTGTTTTAAAAGTGATTAATACATAAAAATGCAGGTGTAAGGGGGACCATTTTCAATTGGTCCATCAGCAGTAAATCATAAATTTCAGCAAAATTTACATGTGGATAAGGAATTTCCAAAATACTATTGGTTTCATGGTGATCTGTACATGCTTGCAGTAGAGATCTTCAAGATTTTGTAGAAAACCCAAAGTGCAAGAATTATTTTTAAAGTAATGCAGCAGAATATTTTTGCTGCTGTGCATTTCAAAATTGGAGAGACTTTGTAACACTGAACAAAACAGTTTGTAACACAGAAACAAGGCAGTCTGTAACACATGAACAAGACCGTTTGGAGCACATGAACAAGGCAGTCTGTTACACATGAACTAGACAGTTTGCACCCTTGAGCAAGACAGACTGGATCACACAAACAAGACACTCTGTAACACATGAAAACAACTACCTTTTACACATGACCAAGACAAACTGTAACACTTTAACATGACAGTCTCAATCACAAGAACAAGACAGTCTGGGTTACTTGAACAAGACAGTCTTGATTACATGAAAAAGACAAGACTGTAATACATGGAAAAAAACATGATTAACATCTATTAAGATGGTTTTTGTGTAGCAAATTCAAAGATTATTTTCTAAAGCAATGCAGCAGAATAATTTGTTGCCGACAATCTTGTTAAGTGGCTGAGCATTTGTAATTTGGAGACAATCTGTAACAATTCAACAAGACAGTCAGTAACACATTTACAAAATAGTCTTTTACACATGAGCAAGGCAGTCTCCTATACCTGGAACAAGACAGTTTGGATCACATGGACAAGGCAGTCTGTAACACATGAAGAAGACAGTTTGTTCCCTTGAGTGAAATAGACTGGGTCCCACAAACAAGACAGTCAGTTACACATAAACACAACTACATGTACCTTTTACACATGAACAAGACGATCCGTATCATTTTAGCAAGACAAGATGAACAAAACAGTCTTTTTATGGTTTACTTGAACAAGACATTCTGTAACACTTGAACAAGCCATGTGGATCACATGAATAAGACACTGTAGATCACATGAACAAGATATTCTGTAATACTACACTCCAACAAGACAGAATAGATCACATGAATAAGACAGTCTGAAACACTTGAACAAGACATTCTGAAACACTTGAACAAGACAATGAGGATCACATGAACAAGACATTCTGTAACCCTTGAACAAGAAAGTCTGTAACACTTGAACAAGACAATGTGAATCAGATGGACTATAAGATATTCTGTAACAACACACTCCAACAAGACAGTATAGATCACATGAATAAGACAGTCTGAAACACTTGAACAAGACATTCTGAAACACTTGAACAAGAAAGTCTGTAACACTTGAACAAGACAATGAGGATCACATGAACAAGACATTCTGTAACACTTGAACAAGAAAGTCTGTAACACTTGAACAAGAAATTCTTGATTGAAGAAGACAATTTGCACCCATGAGCAAGACAGACTGAATCACAGAAACAAGGCAGTCTTTACCACATACACACAACTACTTTTTACCCATGAACAAGACAAACTGTTAAAATGAGCAAGACAATGTGGATCACATGAACAAGACAGTATGTAAGACTTAAACAAGACAATATGGGTTACATGAACAAGAAATTCTGTATCACATCAAATACAGATATTCATAGGATACCTTTGGAAAGAGCCAAAATACACAATTACATACTTGACATTAATTTAAATCCTATAAATTTTTTACTCGTGTTCATATATGAAGCATCAACATGGAAAGAAGGATGTACAGGAATAGCTGGTGTTTTATGATCTTTATATATTTTACTTAGCTTTCTACTGTCTGTACAGGGTTAGCTGCTGTTTTATGATCTTGTCAATTTGACTACAGTCATTTGTTGTCATTGTCCCATTGAAACACTGAACTCTGATGTACTTTTTCACTGTCAGGAAAATACAAATGACCTTAAAATAATGGATCACCAGTTCCATGATGGATGTGGGACATGTGACTAATTATATTGAAGCACCTGCTGCCTGTCTGGATTGATCTCCATCTGTCTAGGTTGTTACTCTTTCTACATATAAAATCATTATAAAGTTGCTTTGATTAAGGGTATATTTTCTCTGTAGCGAAGTTTTAGCACAGGTATTACTATTATATAGGGGAGGACCCACGATTAGAGGTAAGAGGTAATTGAAAAAAAATGTAGACATTTTTTTTCACACCAGTTTTGTGCAAACCTTGTTATTACCCTAAAAAAATATTGTGTCAATTTCTTTGCTGTGTATTTTTGTAAGCAAGAGTTGAATGATTTGCTGGAAAGGTTGTGATAGTGGTTAGTTTTATTGGTTGTGTTGGTTTTGCAGTATATAGATTTGTATCATGGTTAGGAAAATACCAGTTTCCTTGTTGTACTTGTTTAGACTGATGTTAGCTGTGTAGATAATGATTGATCTTATTTGAGTATTTGTAAGTATTCTGCATGCGGTGTTTTGGTATTTTTTCCATTATTTGTCATAAATACTTATTTAAAGTTTGTTATCTCTTAGACACTGTTGTGTCCTACTCTCCAGTATTTTTGAGTAGTATACTCCCTTCCAACTTCTCCGTGGGTTCCACTTCTTTGTGGTATTCAAGTTCATTTCAACCAATGTCTGTCTGTCTGTCTGTCTGTCTGTCTGTATGTATGTATGTCCGCAACTTTAAACTGGCTAATAAGTTTTAATCCGGACCTTCATAATTGGTATGTGTATTTATCATGTGAAGCTGAACATCGTTATGCCAATTTCACTAAGGTCAGGTCAAAGGTCAAGGTCACAGAGGTCAAAAGGTCAAGATCTAGATTTTGCTATAGCTCGTTAATTACAATTGCTAGAGGCTTGATATTATATATGTGAATAGATCTAATAAAGCTTAATACAAATTCACCAAAAAAAATTTGGGTCAGGTCAAAGGTCAAGGTCACCGAGTGCAAAATTAAAAACTTTAACAAAAACTTTTAACATTGCCTATATCTTTTCAACCAGATGTGATAGGACCTTCATATTTGATATGTATATTGGTCTTATAAAACTAAACAGCATTATGAGATTTCACTAAGGTCAGGTCAAAGGTCAAGGTCACAGAGGTCAAAAGGTCAAAATCTAGATTTTGCTATAGCTCATTAATTATTATTGCTAGAGGCTTGATATCGTATATGTGAATAGATCTAATTAAGCTTATTGCAAATCCACCCAAAAAAAATTTTGGTCAGGTCAAAGGTCAAGGTCACTGACTGAAAATTTGAAAACTTTAACATTGCCGATATTTTTCCAACCAGATGTGATAGGACCTTCATATATGGCATGTATATTGATAATATAAAGCTGAATATCATTATGCAAATTTCATTAAGATCAGGTCAAAGGTCAAGGTCACAGAGGTCAAAATTTAGATTTTGCTTTAAGCTCGCAAATTACAATTGAAAGAGGCTTGATATTCTATATGCGGATAGATCTAATGGAGCTTAGTACAAATGTCTACTTAACCTTAATTTCTAGTGATTGCAATGTTAGTATTTATTTTGTATGGTAGACATGGTTGCTGCGGGGGGCATAGTGTTTCACAAGCACATCTTGTTAATTGTGATGTCACTGTTACTACGTAGCTACGTACCACAAAGATATTAGCTACCAGTATATAACTGTAGGGATGTGTTTTGATGTACTACAACATAGAAAAATTGTTGGCAAAGAATTGTGTATTAACACTTGTAATTATAAATATAACGCTTCTAATTCATCATTTTTGCCTAATTATACATATGGTATCAATACATTGATGAAACATACAAATTGTTTACTCAAGGTATTTTTAGTAAGAAATTCAGGAATAGTTTAGTAATGAAATACAAAGATGCATGCACCAGTTAGGGCAACCTAAACATCCAAACTTTATAGGCCAGCTATTGTCATAGTTAGGGCAACCTAAACTTCAAAACATTATAGGCCAGTTATTGTCATAGTTAGGGGATCTTAAACATCCAAAAATTGTGGGCCAGTGATTGTCATAGTCCGGATGTCATAGTAACATCCATGATAGAATCCGATTAAAATAGTTTAAATTTAATATATATTTAATTATATACCAATTTGCAGTTTCTATGGTTATTGTGAAAATACAAAAGCAATACACAAAGCATTGTTCCAGCAACACATTCTGTATGTTTTCCAACATTCACACTACAATTTAACAAGGAAGTTTTTTTTGCTGTTTTCAGTTATGACTTAACAAATCTTGTTATGAACATGGGACACCTTTTAAAAAAGGATTTTGTTGAAATACAGAGAGATAGGGTAAATGTTAGTAATTATATCACAACTTTGTAACTTGCAGCATTCATACAAGTACCAACTCTTTCCACAGTTTTGTTTCTGTGTTTGGTATTATAAAGTGTTTGTTAGATGGTGTCATTTGACTTTGGATTTCTGTGTCCATGGTACTTATCATACTGGTGAAGCTTTGACTGCAGATATGGTGGTTATACACCTTATATAAATGGTTTACATCATATATTTAAAATTGAACGATCAGCATCAATACACACTGCTTAGTCAGGGATTTGTTCAACCTTTGTTAATTTCATCCCTCAAGAAATTCTATGGCCGTCACCATAGCATCATTGAAAGATATGACGTGTCAGTATCCCAAATGAAAGTGGACATTTTCAGCTAGATTCACGTCTTCCCGGATTTGACTACCGACTTTGACATTTTCCCGGATTGAATCACTCACAGTGTGACGGGTTCTGTTAACAGAGCAGGACATGCTTACCCTTCCGGAGCACCTGATGTCACTCTCAGTTTCACTGGAGTTCACACTGTGAGTGCCTTTGTTCTGAATGTTGTGGTTTCTGGTTCTGTGCTTTGTGTCTGTCTGGCGTCATTGTTTTTGTGTCTAACGTCATTGTTTTCTGTGTTCTCGTTTTTGCCCTGTCTTTGGACTTCGATTTTTGTGAATGTCACCCCTTTGTTCCTTCGGTATTCTGCTGCCGTTGTCTCTACAAGTAGACAGAAAACTCTTATCAAACAACACACAATCAGATTTATAGAAAATTATAATATCACAGTGTAATGTGAAAAATTACTCTGCAATACCTTGAGGGAATCACACTTTATCAACCATGTTAAGTATGTAAATAGATTTCTTTTGTATAATTGCATTTTTGATGTAAATTTCCATTAATCTGTTGTAGTAAATGATCACCTGGTATCAATACATTGTAATTACTAGGTGTTGATAATTTGTATAATTGGTAAAATCCATTCATTCTTCCTTGAATATACTTTGTAATAACTTACATTCAGATTTCCCCTATGTCTACTACATGTCCTTAAAATGTATCGTGAGAAAATAAAAGATAAATTTAGGGTTTCAAGATTTTGGTGATTCTTGGGAAGTTTTACTTTGACTTATAAAATTACTTGTATATCCCAATCAATATCAATCCCTGTCTATATATATATATATATATATATATATATATATCCCAGCTTTTGATTAAAATCTTCTAAAAAGTGAAAAATTGTGTGCAAAGCTCACTTATATGTGCCACTTCCCCAATTCATTCTAGTATAACAAAAATCAACAAAAATAGAAAAAAAATCAAATTAAATCAAATTTTGAAATAGTTAGTATACAATGGCAATTTGTACTGAACTTTCTGTGAAAGTTTCAGTGAATTTCACAAAGCGGTCTTGGAGGAGTTGCTGCCACAAAGTGTGTACCCCAATGGCGGGCAGCAGATGGACGGACAAACAGACTCTATGATCACTATATTCAACCCATCAAAAGCAGGGGGTATTAAAAGGAAAATTTACTATAAAAACAATAAACACTATTTGATTCAAAATAATTAATGTCAAACTCCTGAAAAGGACATTTTGAAATATGGTCCCTTTGAAATAAAAGAAAGTTGTTCCATACTTATTAGTATGATTATGGGAAAGTGACAACTGGCATGGAATGTTTCCAAAGAATGCAAGATGTACCTTCTAAAGTCTTGTTCATTTTAGTGCAAGCAGATGTACAAAAACTATTGATTATTCACGTGCAGATTTTGATCATTATTTGAGAGAATGCATTTACATGTTGATCAAATTCTGTTTTCACCTGTTTGCATCGACTTCAAAGGTTATTTAAAAAATGTGAGGATGTAATGTTGACTGATCATGCAGGAGAGGGCAGAGAAAAAGAAATAAGTAGTTTAACGATTTTTTTAATTCAAAGGCTCTGTGCAGTAATTGAAAGTTGAGAAATTTTTGTAATAGAATTATTCAAAGTACATATAATGGCTACCTTTGTCTAGTTCTCCAATCTAATATGTAAATTTTACTGTTAATCAATGTCATTTTCAAATTGCAAGAAACAAACATAAAACTGAGAACAAGTGAAAAAAGAGGATTAAATATTCATTTGATCTTTATTTCAATGGTTATAAAAAAATCGGTTGAAAGCAAATAAGGAGCAGTTGGATGTGTTCTCTTTATCAATTTTTAACGTAAATCAATCGCAGGGTGATTGGGTCATGCAAATTAGCAGGTTGATCGTGTGCTGCAGAGGAAGTTATAGGTATACAAATGGAAGCTGTAATCAGGAATAATTGTAATCATTACATGATGGGATAGTGGATGGTACATTTATTCCTAAGATCAATATTCGTTCAATTTATTTTATGTTTCAGGAGAATATGTTAAAGAGATTCAGTAGTAGAAAGTTAATGATGAGAAAACATGTCTATAAATTGTGAGGTGGCTGAATAATTTTTGTTTGATCTTGCTATATTAGCATGCTTTCAGACTTATTTAAATTTTGATGAGCTCTTTGAATACCCTCATGGGCATTGGTACTGAGTTCCCTTTAAAAAAAAAGCTTCAAATTTTAGGTTTTGTATCAGCGAAAAAAAATAATGATTTTCTTTTGTTTCCGTCAGTAGTTCAAGCAGCTGACACAACCATTTAGAAGAATTAGAATTAATTGTTATTTAACAAAACTCTATGTCTGAATATTGTCATGATCCGTCTTACTAACATCTGTGTTTACAAGTCTCCTTAACCTTCCAGCAAGTTTTAGCCATAGTTTAGTTTCATAAAAAAATAAGATGTATTTGTTTGAAGAAAGCTTTAGGTTCATGATTTTGTAATTCCAAGACTCATTCATCAATAGAAGTTAATTGATACAATGTTTACAGTAAAATGGAATTGTCAAAACTTAATCAGAAAATCTTTTTTAAATGATGTTTTAAATCTTCTGTAAGATTATAATTAACCAGACACTAATACTTCTATAGATCTTATGTTTTGAAATCTTGGTATTGGAATCAGGGAAATAACTGAATTGTTATCAGTTGGAAATGTGATGGTCTCAGATTGAATTTATTGGCGACACATTGACGGAACTAGTAAATAGAAATAAATGAGGTATGGGACAAATGACATATAGTACATAACCCTAGCGTAAGATGACGACAAATTAATGCCAAAAGAGGTCAGTATAGGGCTTAACTAGAGCTAGAGCTGCAAAGCAAGCCTTATAAGGGGCGACAGAATTTAAAATGTTAGTTCAAATACACTGACTAACATGTAAAAATGGTGAAGTTTCTATCAAGGACAAGGGATTATTACCTGCAATTAAATTGACTGAAATTTTCAAATGCAAATTTTTATGCAGAGCATATATCTGGTCCCTCTGTTAACTAAAATTAACCACTTGAGCGCTCTAATGCTATAATCATTTCGCTTAGTTATATTTTTATTTTTGTTAACTGCTACTAGATCTCTGGCAAGGGGGGAGAACTTTTGTCATTTGTGTTTACCTACATTCATTATTGGCTTCTGGTCCGTTACTTTCATTCATCCATTCAAACGTTTCACAAATTGTACATCAGTGACATAAATATATGAGAAAAAAGGTCTATAGGATTGCATCACTCCATAACTACATGTCTGTATCAATGAAACCTAATGTACTTCCATTCTGTGATGCACATTTTCTGTAAGAAATGGCCTTTGTAAGAATTAGACAGAGGAAATAACATAAAATAGTAGGTGTCTGGTTATAAATGACTACTGTCAACATCCTTCATAAATCTCCATATCCCAGTGTGGGATATCCTACAGCAACTGTTTCCTATCAGCCATGGATCTGTGATGGATCCTAAATATTTTACAGTTTGTATTCAGACAGTGATGTATGGATAGAAGATGGCTAATTGATGAATAACTGAAGTCTATGAGAAATATAATACAGAGCACATGGCCACACATAGAATCAATTTGTTGTTTATTTCTTTCTGTTTATTTCTAATTTGTTTACAAGTTCTTGTACAAAACAATACACATACCACCCAGTGTAAGCTGTGGTCTGTTTATACATATCATGTAAAACAATATTTGATTCCTCTCTATTACTGTTTTGATTGTGAAGATGGTGCTTCAGAATATCTATATAGTGTTTAGGTTGTAATGGCATTTCTTGCTCTGTATCAATAGTGTTTTGATAGCCAGGAAATACATCACTTAACATTGAGGGTCTTGTGGATAGCCATACTTCAAAAAAGTTGGAAACAGATGAGGGCTAAAAGGATGACCGTTCATGTTGCCTTCGACAGTTTGTTGTTTCTTCAAAAAAGGGAAAAGTTTCTGGTCTGCCCCTCATGTGGCACCTATCACACAGTCAGCTTATTTATAGTGCTAAATATTGTGTTTGGTAACAGTTTGGTAAAATTTGGGTAAGAAATGGGTTTTATGATTTCAAAAGTCTTACTTGCCCTTTATGCAAATTGTCATTCGGGATAATTCTGACCTTATGTTTTTTAGGTATTTGCATTTCTTATTCATCAACAGTTGCATTATACATTTGTATATTTTCTAATTTTTTTATACGGCCGCAAAAATTTTTGCGGTCGTATAATGTTATGGTGCTGTCGTCGGCGTCGTTGTCTGTAGACACTTTTGCTTTAGTTTAAGTTGACCAATCCTTTTGAAATTTTAACACAATGTTCTTTGGCACAAAAGGAAGGCTTGGCTCAGTTTTGGTCATTGTGGCCCCACCCGTTTTGAAAAAAGGGGCCAAAAAGGGTTAAATTTGATGTTTTAACATATTTGACTGTAGAATCTTTATTATTTATCGGATTTTGATGGGGTTTCTTTTAGTTTCTTCTTGAGGAAATTTCCAATCAGCAGGATGAAATGGATTTCATGTGGCATGTACTGTTCACGAGATAAATGGGGCCCAAAGGGGGCCAATTTCAAAAAATTTAATTTTTTTATTTTTAGTCCGATTTTGATGCAGTTTTTTGCAGTGGAATTAACATGGTGCTGCACCATTAGACTTTTAATAACTTGTTCCTTTTCCAAGCTATGAGGGGCCAAACGATGCAAAAATTGAAAACTTGCGGATTACCTAAAATTTTTATTTTTCATCCAATTTCAATGGGATTTTTTTCTTTAGATTCCTCTCATTGTAGGCTTTGATTAGTATGTTGACAGATTTGGCGTAGCTCTTACCATTTCCGAGCTATTAGGGGTCAAAAGGGCCAAAATTGCAATTTTTAGAAATATGTAAAATCTTTATTTTCCATCAGATTTTGATGGGATTTTTTTCTTTGGATTCCTCTCAATGTAAGCTTTCAGCAGTACCATATTCAACCTTATTAGCGCCCCTGCTCCAATAAATGCTCCCTCACCCTTTTTCAAAGTCAAAATACACAAGCGCCCCCACAAAACTCCCAAACTGCCAAAATTTACTTATGTTTATTTGCCGATGTTCGAGTTTTAAGCGGGTATATTATCGCCGTAATTTTAAAAACAGAATATTAACGTACCTCCCACGACTCCTGAGTAACGATATCAATTTAATTATGCTGAATTCACGTGATTGATTACTGTTACTTTCTTGTTTCACAACGATTTTAACAACCGGAAGTTGAAGACGCATTATAGAACTTAATAATAATGACGGTAGGGGACATGCAGAAATTCCGGTTTTGGCGATTCGGTTAAGCGCCCCCGTTTTTGAATTTTCTAAGCGCCCTGGGCGCTTATTGGGTCGAATATGGTATGTCCACAGATTTGATGTAGCTCTTACCATTTCCGAGCTATAAGGGGTCAAAGAGGTCAAAATTGCAATCAGTAGAAATATGTGAAGTCTTTATTTTTCATTAAATTTTGATTGGATTTTTATCTTTGGATTGTTCTCATTTTAAGCTTTCAGTGATATGGCAGTATATTTTGCGTTGGTCTTTGGTTTCCAAGCTATAATGGGTCAAAGGGACCAATTTGCAATACTTCAAAATATGTGAAATCTCTATTTTTCATTGGATTTCAACCTGAGTTTTTTCTTTGGATTTCTCTTGATGGTAGTCAACAGAATTTCTTAGCTCTTACAATATCCTAGTAATAAGGGATTAAAAGAGCTAATTTTTATTTTTCACTAGTTTGTGTCCAGTTAATTTCTGTGACAAGGTCCTGTGTCCAGCAAATTACTGTGTCCACATTCATTTTAGTTATACCCCCCGCAAACGAAGTTTAGGGGGGTATATAGGAATCACCCTGTCTGTCTGTCCGTCCGTCTGTCTGTCCGTCTGTCCGTCTGTCCACACTTCTTGTAAGCGCAACTCCTCTTAAACCACATGAAGGATTTAAATGAAACTTTACACAAAGGAAGGACACTATATGGACATGTGCATAAAGGAATATAATTATTGTCCGGAGTCAGGAAGGGGAGATAATTCAACTTTGACTTTGCGATGATTCTATCTGCACAGATGACCTCGTAAGCGCAACTCCTCTTAAACCACTT
>MJUU01051570.1:86858-113519 GCA_002080025.1 Modiolus philippinarum | reverse complement strand
TTTTTTTTAATGGATTCCTTGTGAAAAATTAATATGGCGCTCAGCTATTAGATTTTTGATAACTTGTTTCCTTTCCCAGCTATGAGGGCTGAACGGGGCCAAAATTGCGAATTTGCGGATTATGTAGAATTTTTATTTTGCATCGGATTTCGATGGGATTTTTTTCTTTGGATTCGTCTTGATCTAAGCTTTCAGTAATATGCCAACGGATTTTGTGTAGGTCTTACGGTTTCCGAGCTACAAGGGGTCAAAGGGGCCAAAATTGCAATTTTCTAAATATGTCAAATCTTTATTTTTCATCGGATTTCAATGGGATTTTTTTCTTTGGATTCCTCTTGATCTAAGCTNGACATAGTTTCACATTCAAGTCCTTTTCTCAGGAACTATAATACCTAGACTTGTCATATTTGGTCTATAGTGAGATCTATATGGGTACACGGCAGTCTGACACCTGTCGTGTTGCCTTGACCTCAATTGCATGGTTCAGTGAACTTAGAAAATCTGCGACATAGTTTCACATTCAAGTTGATTTCTTTGGATATGTAATACATAGAACCATAATATTAAGTGTATTGATGTATCTTAGTAGATGCATGCCAGTCTGCCACTTGTCATTTGACCCTGACCTCATTTGCATAGTTCAGTGACTTTGTAAATTTTGCAACATAGTTTTACATTCAAGTCAATTTCTGAGGCACTGTAATATATAGACATACTATATTTTGTCTATTGCTACATCGAGGTGGGTGCTTGCCAGTCTGACACCTGTCATGTAGCTTTGACCTCAATTTTATGGTTCATTGACTTTGATTACTTTTCTACTAGTAAACTTATTTCTCTGTAACTAGAACACCTAGATTCATCATATTTGATATATTGCTACATCTAGGTGGGTGCATGCCAGTCTGACACCTGTCATGTATCCTTGACCTCAATTTCATGGTTCATTGACTTTGAACATTTCTTTACCGTAACACTTATTTCTCTGTAGCTATGATACCTAGAGTCATCATATATGGTCTATTGCTACATCTAGGTAGGTGCATGCCAGTCTGACAACTGTCATGTAGCCGTGGCCTCAATTTCATGGTTCATTGACTTTGATCATTTCTTTTCTAACTAGAACACTTACAGGCATCATATTTTGTATAATGCTACATCAAGGTAGGCACATGCCAGTCTGACACCTGTCATGTAGCCTTGACCTCAATTTCATGGCTCATTGACTCAGAACATTTCTTTACTGTAACACTTATTTCTCTGTAGATATGATACCTAGAATCATCATATTTGATCTGTTGCTACATCCAGGTTGGTGCATGTTAGTCTGGTACATGTCATGTAGCCTTGACCTCAATTTCATGGTTCATTGACTTTGATCATTTCTCTTCAACTGGAACACCAACAGACGTCATATCTCATGCCAGTCTGGTGCCTGTCATGTAGCCATGACTAATTATTTTGGTAAAGATATGCATATACAGGCGAGACATTTCTGTGTCTACACTTGTGTTACAGTTTTATTTTCTCGTTAATGGGTGAACCATTAAAATAAAACTGTCATGTATTATTTTGATTCTATTGTATTATTTAGTTGCTGGACCAACAACCGCAAATTCAAGATTGTGCGAACTGAAATGTATCCAAAAAATAGCGAAAAATATTTCCCAGTTTACAGTATTCAGAAACATGTTCAGTTTTGTTGAATAGAATTGGTTAAATTTGAATTAAAACAAGAGAAGGAGCAGTCGGAAATGACAGCTAATCCCCTCGCCTGGTTTTTGAATGTATGTTTAGTATTATAAGCACTGCACAAAGTTGTACCATTCAAGATCTGGCTTGTTACTTAAATCTGAGCCAGTCATGCAAGAAATGTAGTGATCTTATTTCAATCAGGAGCCTCATACCTAAAGCATATGCATTTACTGATGAAAGATTAATCTTCTGCAAGTTGTAGTGTCTAAAATCCAGACTGTAACACAAACTTTATGCTAAGTCACTCATGCATGAAATGTAGGTGACCTAATTATACCCCCGCTCTGTAGGAGAGGGGGTATTCCGTCCGTCCTTCCGGAACATCTATCGTCAAGGATTTCTCAGCTTGTGTATGTAGTAATGATTTGATATTTGGTCTGAAGCTTAAGCATGATGAGTTGTTTCGTGTCTCTCCATTTCAAGTCTGTAATTCATCTACTTCCTGTTTGACGATAACTTTGATTTTTTCCCATTATACTAGCCATATAATGAAATTTTTCGTCAAGGATTTCTCAGCCTGTGTATGTAGTAATGATTTGATATTTGGTCTGAAGCTTTAGCACGATGAGTTGTATCATGTCTTACCATTTCAAGTCGGTAACTCATCTTCTTCCTGTTTGACGATAACTTAGATTTTTTCCCTTTATACATGTAGCTATATATTGAAATTTTTCGTCAAGGAATTCTCAGCTTGTGTATGTAGTAATGATTTGATATTTGGTCTGAAGCTTAAGTATGATGAGTTGTATCGTGTCTCGCCTTTTCAAGTCTGTAATTCATCTACTTCCTGTTTGATGATAACTTTGATTTTTTTCCCATTATAGCTATATATTGAAATTTTTGTCAAGGATATCTCAGCTTGTGTATGTACAGTAGTAATGATTTGATATTTGGTCTGAAGCTTAAGTATAATACGTTTTATCGTGTCTCCCCTTTTCAAGTCCATAACTCATCTTCTTCCTGTTTGACGGTAATTTTATCACTGCAACTATGCCAATGCTTGTATTGTGTCCACACTTGTACAGTGTACAAGCCTGTATTATGTCCATACTTTCTTAACCTAGCATTGCCATATTGATTCAGGGTTCAATGAGCGGGGGTATAACTGGCTGCCATTCGGCGACAGCTCTTGTTTTTATCTGGAGCTTCCTAACTTTACAAGTCACATCTACATACACAATATTATTCCTCTAATAGTTGTAGTATCCCAGATCTGGACTCTTGCAAAAACTTTCACCTAAGTCAGTCATGCATGAAATGTTGGTCAAATTGACCTAATTATTATCTGGAGCTTCCTTACATTACATGACACAACTACATACAAAATATTATTCCTCTATGAGTTGTGGTAACCTAGATCTGGACTCTTACAAAAACTTTAACCTAAGTCACTCATGCATGAAATGTAGGTCAAGTTGACCTAATTTTAACTGGAGCTTTATAACTTTACAAGAAGCATCTAAATACAAAATATTATTCCTCTACGAGCTGTAGTATCCCAGATACTCTTACAAAAGCTCTAACCTAAGTCATTCATGCAAATGTACAATGTAGATCAAAAAGACCTTATTTTTATCTGGAGTTTCATAACTTTACAAAACGCATCTACATACATTGTATTATTCCTCTACAAGTTGTAGTATCCCAGATCTGTACTCTTACAAAAACTTTAACCAAAGTCACTCATGCATGAAATGTAGGTCAGATCCACCTATTCTCAACCTCAAGTACTATTCAAGATGCATCCATGGACAAAACCTTGTCCATCTATCACTTGTTGTTCAAAAGATATATGGTCTTAAGTTTGAATGGACGGACAAACAGAGGAACCTATGAAATGCTATATCCCCTCCCCAACTTCATTGGGCTAGGGGATAATAAAATGAAAAGAGGTAGAATCGTCAGACTTTAAGGTACATGAGGTAAGGTGGACTTTCTTTGATATATTTTGGCCATTAAGTTCTCATTGAACTTCAAAGACTTCATCAGTTTATTGATTTTACCACAGCACTCTTAATCTTTTTTTAGTGTGCTTACTTTTGTTATATTGATTGTGCTGGCTTGCTGTGAAGGTGTAAGAAGAACTTTCCCACAGAATATGATTTTCCTGGGTTTATTTGTAAGTATTTACTACTGTTAAATGTTGGATTACAGAACAGTCTGATTACTTCAACAAACAAATTCATGTTTAAAAGCAAAATGGCACAAAATTTTATTATATAAAATCTAACATTCAAGAACACAGCAATAAATACAAAAGCAACACAAGTATACCATATCTGAGTTATGGTATTGAGATTTACCAGTTGTTGGGTGTTGCCCTACCTCACAAACTTGTCCATCCCACAGGACCAAGAATTACTTCAGAAACTAACTCCATGACATTTCAGGCTGTATGATGTGACATTTTCTATACTGTTACTTGTTGAAATGTAGTTTGGTACTACAATCCTGATACCACAGCTCAGCTATGGTCTGTGGAAAAAATATGAAAAAACATAGAAAAAAAACCCCAAAAAACAAAATGAATATTAATGCCACAAAACTAAAGCACAAGCAGTGTATCTCCCACAAGAAGCAGAGGTATTGCCCTGTACATTTTTTTATTAATTGAAGAAGTAAAAGGGCCTGAAATATTTTATTGTCCTTTTGAAAAGACTGTGTATGCACTTCTTTCCGTGACTATGTCTGTTTGATGTCTCTCGATAATTATTGTAAGGGCAACTTTTTCTTAATCATATGTTGGATTTGGGTGAATCTTTAACTAAAAGAGAAAAAGAACTCAGGCCATGCATAATCAAAGGGAGATAATTGGACACTATACATATATCTTAAGGTCATCTTCTTCAATATGGTTTTTGAATTCAAAATTTAATTATACCCATGAAGTGTGCTATTGAAATGATTTGAAATTTATTCCTTACAAAAGATATTTCAAAATGAATTTAAACAAAAGTTAAGGTATCGATATGTATTAAGTACCCCTTAAGTCATTTACTGTAAATCACTTTTTAGAATTACATGCTTGATATGCAATGTGGAATATTTAGTGTTTTAACATTTTTTTTTCAGACTTTATGTGAAGCCTTTTTACTGGGAACAGTTGCAGGGTAGGTAACTAAAAAATTTCTTTTATCAAAATAATTTTATGTAAACCTCTTGTGAAAAAATAGGCTGTCCCGAGTTCTTATCATTGTTTACGTTTGTCTTTTGTATTTTTATTGTGGGTTTTTTCTTGTGCAGTTCCTATTTACTTTGTGGCGTGTGGCTATGTTTTTCGGCCATTGTAGGTGTTTCCTGTTATCTTTTTTTATTCTATTTCATTTTTAATGTTTGTTTTGTTTTGTTCAGAAAATTGCAATTCTAATGTGAAAATTATCTAGTAAGATAAAATTGTCTACATTCTCAGCTTGAAAAATGTTGATGCAAAAGTTGTAATTTGTTTTAAATAAGCTCATTAGATCATTTGTTGTGGCCACAGAACTTTTTTTTCAAAAAATTAACTCTATTTTGTCTAAAATACTCAAAATTTTACAATTTTAAAGTTTTCCCTGTGTTTACCTACATGTAAATTGTGATGAATAAAAACATGAAAAACCAATCTGTATTTACATGATACTGTGAAAGTACTTTTATTCGTGGACATCAATTTTCGTGGTTTTCATAAATATCACTATTTCGTGGGTACTTAAATTCGTGGTTTCAAATTCCATACATTAAGACTCTATGGAGAAAATGCATTTCGTTGGNTTTTTTTTCAAAAAATTAACTCTATTTTGTCTAAAATACTCAAAATTTTACAATTTTAAAGTTTTCCCTGTGTTTACCTACATGTAAATTGTGATGAATAAAAACATGAAAAACCAATCTGTATTTACATGATATATATCATGACAATAAAAACTACTGACAACAAATTTTTTAATACTGTGAGATTACTTTTATTCATGGGGTACAAATTTTCATTGATTTGTTGGATGGCTTAAACCACGAAAGTAAGTGCCCAACGAAATGTATTTTTCCTTGAGTTTTAATGCATAGAATTTGAAACCCCTAATTTAAGTACCCACGAAATAGCGGTATTTATGAAAACCACAAAAGCTGATGTCCACGAATGAAAATACTCCCACAGTATACAAATAAGCACTCTTTTCCTCAAGCTGTTTTGTTTGAACAGTATAACAAGTTAAGATGTACTTTATGTACATTTTCTTACATTCATGAATAAATAAAATGATAAGAGATACATGTAGATATACACAGTATAAAATCAATACAAATTCATATATGTGGTAAAGTTAAGCAAATAGGACAATGCTTTTATTGTGTTTCTTCATCTTTTAGTCACCATAAGCCCATCAACAATAAACAGACACTTACAAGACAGTCCTAGTACTGGCCACGAGCACTGGCTGAGCGGAATTCACTTGCTTGATGCAGAACAACACTATATCCATGTGTTTTGTGGTTGCAAATGCTGGATCATCTTCAAACATAAATCTATAAGGCAAAGTACTCTTACAAAAACACTGTCATCCCTTGCCCCTACAAGATACCAAAAGACAATGCAACATACATTTGAACTTTGATGGCTCGTACACCCAAGGGACCGTTGAAAGCAGTTCGAGCAAACAAGGGTGTTCGAGATAACTAGGTAGAACTATGTTTAAACTTGGACAAAGGGACCACAAAAAGGGTTTGAGGTATCCATGGTGTTCGAGTTATTGCACTTCGAGCCATCTAAGTGCTACTTTTAAAACAACCATAGGGCACTCAATGAGTTCATTGTAAGAAAATGTAGCAAAAAAAAAATCTTAGATGTATACATATTTTACAAAAGGATATGGAGTAAATGAGCATGAGACCTAACTACAACTGCAATTAATTTTAATGAGCTGTATTATGTTCACATAATTCTGTTTGCTTAACAAACATATACATTTACCCTCATTATAAATATTTTTCAGACACTATGATACAGATGCTGTATTGATTGCAGTAGGGATAACAGCAGTAAGTACAATCTGTGTAGGAGTTATTGCCCTTGTCTTTGACAGCAGTAAGTACAATCTATGTATGAGTTATTGCCCTTGTCTTTGACAGCAGTAAGTACAGTCTGTGTTGGATTTATTGCCCTTGTCTTTGACAGCAGTAAGTACAATCTATGCAGGAGTTATTGCCCTTGTCTTTGACAGCAGTAAGTTCAATCTATGCAGGAGTTATTGCCCTTGTCTTTGACAGCAGTAAGTACAATCTATGCAGGAGTTATTGCCCTTGTCTTTGACAGCAGTAAGTACAGTCTATGTAGGAGTTATTGCCTTTGTCCATGTGACCTAAATATATAATGGAATAACAGTTTTGCAAAAATTCAGTATAGTTAAATGTTTTCTATGATCAACCAGCACTAGCTTTTAAATTTTTAGAAATGTTGCATTGCAACGCTTTCTAATGTCATCACCCTGTCAGTTGAAATGCACTATGAAGAAAAACAGGTGCTTCAATTTGAAAAACTAGATTAACCAAAATCATATTTTTGAATTTAAACAATGAGTTAGTGAGAAAATAAAGTAATTCACACAGATTTGAAAGAATTTGGTGATCATTTAAAAGAATTATTCAAGAAAATTATTGCACACCCCCCTTAACAGAAAATTTATCATCGGTAAACTTCGGGTGATTTCGGAAGAATGCTTTGTCATTGCACGGAAACTTCAATGGATTAAATGAAGGGCATCTTTGCTAGTATAATTGATATCCTGCAATTAAAATGGATAAACATTCAAACGGTGAAACGATTTTACATAAACTCAAGAGCGTTTCGGCTTCTTGAACGGCATGTAAACAAATTTCTGATACTGAGGCATGCGCAACAGGTGCTGAATTAACAGAACGAAAGTAGAATTGATGAAAGCTTAGTTCAACGTGTGAGTTTTGGGTTTCACTGTCTGTGCATTGTCAGAGGCCTTATTCTGGGTTGCTCTTTTGACAAACTATATTTTTAACGGTCCGAAGATTTGTTTTAACTCATTAACGGAAGTCGTGTAACTCTAGGCTTTAGACGCAGTATTTTTTCATCACTGAAATGAAACAACCTGTTGCCGTTGCTTGTTCATTTATAGACTTTTAGTCCACATTAATATCGTTAATTTTACCTTGAAAATTCTAGTCTTAATAAGAAACAGCGATGTTAAGAGTTCAGTTTACATATAGAAAGGGAGATAATCATTATGTACTAACTGTTGTGGGATATAAACCGTTACTTTTAAGAGCAGGTGACATTTTGAGGTCTTTAGAATTTACATTTAGTTTAAATAGTGCTGGCTTGTCAGGAATTTTTATATGTTGTGACCATACTATTTATCTTTCTTCTTTTCAATATTTGTAACACTGTTTGATAGTATACTGGATCATACTACACACTTTTATAGCAAAATAGAAAGGATAAACGACAAGAGGAGCTTGTACCAAGTCTACTTAAATCTTTGAAAGCAACCTTTCTATAAGGGCTTTAAGCACTTTGATTTTTAGTATGACTTATATAAAGACATGACAATATTAAAGAAAGTTTGAATGAAAAAAGCATTTTCTGTTGACATGTTGATTGAAGATAAAATATGGATAAACTGTTGCAAGTTGAAAAATATTGCCTGCATTGCATTTTCTGGAAAAATCTATATTTTGCATGCAAAAGGCTAAAAATTATAGTCAGACAAGCCCGTTTTGGGAAGACTAAAAATTTTTTACACTGACCATGTAAATTTTTGTTTCAGGTGGTTGTATTTGGGTTGACAATATTTGCTTTCCAAACAAAAGTAAGTATTTTGATAAACATGTCATTTACACAATATTAATCATATACAGTTGAACGCTAAGGGGACTGCTGAAAACAGTTCAAGCTAGAGGGGTGTATGATTTATCAAGGTTGAACTACATGTACTGTATTCCTTGTATTAAGGTAGATGGGTACTCCAATTTTTTTTCCATAGATTTTTTTATTTTTTACAGGAAAGTTTCCTTATTATATAAGCATTGAAATAAAACAATAAAAAAGGTGGGTCACCGTGCTTGTTTTTGAAATAAATGATATCAAAATAATCAAATATTTCTAATGAATATATAGGGAAAAACAGGAATATTGTTGATTTCTTTAAAATTATTCCATAGATTTCTTTCTACTTTACTCATGTGTTAGCCCTTTGAACATACTTTCGAAAAATATAAAGAAAAATGGGGGTCACCGATTTTGTTTTCCATGTAATTTGTAAAATGTGAATTTTCATAGTGATATCTATGTTAAATATTTTAATCAGATTATCTCCCTTTTTCAAAAATCGTCTTCCAATCTATTTAATTATCAAGTTACCATACCTCGTTTAATTAGATAAAGACATGTGAAATCAAGTCCATGTAGGTCCTTTGCTTTTTGTATTATGGATGTAATATTGACTGATTCATTACAAATAAAAATATTTTAATATTTAAAAATCAGATAATACCATAACAGCATAAATAACAAATTCAAAATGACGGAAGACTACCGATCTACCTTAAGCACCCAGGGTGCTTATAAAGTAGGACAAAAACCGGGTTCCAAAACTAAAATCTTGTAATGAAATTGTTCGATCTTTCTAAAGTACACGATGTAATCAATGTAAAAATGCTTCAACTATCGAAATCTTTGACAAATAGATGTAAGAAATTATGCTGATCAGTTGTTTGTTCGAAAAAAATAAACGAAAAACATGATAACATGATTGTTTACAACCGGAAATGTAGATGCATACGCATGCGCAATTGACGAAAAACAAAATAATGACGCAAAACGTACGAAATAAAAAACGGAAATTATGGTTTCTAGTTGGAATTTTGAGGGGGCGCTTAAGGATTTCAAATGAAATTAAGAGTTGGGTCACTTATAGTGGCAGGGGCGCTCAATACGAGGAATACGGTATGTTGAACTACATAATAAATATACCAAAAAGGGTTTTTGGGACAACCACGATGTTCAACCTATTGCAGTTTGAGCTATTCAAATCAATTGTATAAGTAATAATGAGGAGAAAAATTTCAGCACATACAGCAAACTTTGAGAGCTCAAACACCCGAGGGACGACGAAAACAGTTCAAGTAAAAGGAGTATTTGAGTTATATTGAGGTTGAACTGTCTTTAGACTTGAACAAAGGGACCACAAAAAGATTCTAGACATCCATGGTGTTGGAGCTTTTGCAGTTCAAGTAATAGGAAGTTCAACTGTATTTTAAAGACAAGAACACATTAGATATGAAAAAGTATGAAAAAAAAAGCAGTTGACTGGGTCCTCAAACAAAAGGTAGTCTTTTGGTCAAAATAAAACAGCTGCAAGTTGTTGTTAGACCTAGTCTATAACTGTATACTTTCTTTATTTCAATAAGTGTAAACTTTCTTTATTTTCAAAAAATCATTTTCATGGAAACTTCACCACAGTGTGTAAATGTAAATAAATCTAAGTTACACTTCATTTTTAATTAATGAGTGAAATTTAAATAAATAATAATCATTTACATTTTTGTGGACCATTTAGGGCTTGCTATATGGTGTGAGGTTCCTCGCTATGTTGAAGACTGTACAGTGACCCCTAGATGCTTTGTTTTGTGTTGGTTTAACCTGGAATTGGGTGTTGTCTCCTTGACATTTACCCCCATTTCCTTTCCTTTTCATATTTAATCTATTTCAGTGGAACTTCACTATGATATGTGAAGTGTAGATATAACTACATTTATAATTATTTTATTTCAGTGGGACTTTATAATAATGATACTATTTTGATACCATTTCAGTGGGACTTTACTATGATGGTTGGAATGTAAAAAATAGTATGTAAAGTGCATTTCAGTGGGACTTCACTATGATGGGTGGAATGTAAATAATACTACATGTACAAATGTATGTTAATTCTATTTCAGTGGGACTTCACTATGATGGATGAAATGTAATAATACTTTGCTAATTCCATTTTATTCAGACTTCACTATGATGAGTGGAATGTGAATAATACTATGTTAAATCCATTTCAGTGGGACTTCACTTATGATGGGTGGAATGTAAATAATGTTATATTTATTCCATTTCATTGGCATTTCACTATGATGCGTGAAATGTAAATAATACTTTGCTAATTCTATTTCATTTGGACTTCACTATGATGAGTGGAATGTAAATAATACTCTGTTAATTCCATTTTAGTGGGACTTCACTATGATGGGTGGAATGTAAATTATACTATGTAAATTCTACTTTAGTGGGACTTCACTATTATGGGTGGAATGTAAATAATAGTATTTAAAGTACTTTTCAGTGGGACTTCACTATGATGGGTGGAATGTAAATAATGCTATGTTAATTCTACTTCAGTGGGACCTCACTATGATAAGTGGAATGTAAATAATACTATGTTAATTCTATTTCAGTGGGACTTCACCATGATGGATGGAATGTGAATAATGCTATATTAATTCTATTTCAGTGTGACTTCACTATGATGGGTGGAATGTAAATAATACTATGTTAATTCTATTTCAGTGGGACTTCACTATGATGAGTGGAATGTAAACAATACTATGTTAATTCTATTTCAGTAGGACTTTATTATGATGGGTGGAATGTAAATAATACAATGTTAATTCTATTTCAGTGGGACTTTATTATGATGGGTGGAATGTAAATAATACTATGTTAATTCTATTTCAGTGGGACTTCACTATGATGGGGGGAATGTTGTTTGTGTTCCTTATTGTTTTGATCTGTTTTGGCATAATAGCTGCAATTGTACAGAGCAAGGTATGTATAAAATGGAGTGTTGAAATTGAATTTGTAATGATGACATGGCTTGAAATTCAAAAGTTTAATTATCATGACTGTAAAAATATGATAAGCAACTGCATACAAAGAAAGAATCCATATATAAATATTGTCTGTTCAAAAGTTATTTCAATGTTTGTTTTATTGTGAGAAAAAAAGACTGATATTGGGTTGCAGCAAAAAGACCTCACATTTTCAATGCTTTCTATGCCTGTGAAATTTAGAGATTGCAATAACATCACATCACATACATGTATTTGCTCTGAGGCCAGGAATCTTAATAATTAAGTCACACAATAATTTCCGAAGTTGCTGTATCATACAACAAGTTTCTGCAGTCCTTTTGTTGTTACAATGACTAAAGATGGATTGTGTTACAAATGAACAGAAAAAATTTTCTGACATTGTGTTTTGTAAAAACATTAGAAATCAAAGATAATATTTTTTTGTTTTGTAGATCCTGAGTTTAGTGTATGCCTCTATTGGAGCTCTTATCTTCAGTGCTGTAAGTAATGTCAGTGACAGATGTTTGCTTGTCACGATTTCACTTTTTATAAGCTCACCTGGCTAATGCCAGGGTGTGCTTTTGCCATCACTTTGCGTCCGTCGTCCGTCCGTCCGTCCGGCTTAACTTTTCATTCAAAGATCTTCTCCTCTGAAACCACTGGGCCAATTGGAACCAAACTTGGCCACACAATAGTCCTTGGGTGGTCCCTTACAAAAAAGGTGTTTTTTAGGTCCGCGATTTCCAAGATGGCCGCTAGCGAGAAACATAATTTTAACATTGGACCCTATGGGAAAACACTTTCAAAGATCCTTTTCTCTGAAACTACTGAGCCAATTGCAACCAAACTTGGCCACAATAGTCCTTGGGTGGTCCCTTACAAAAAAAGGTGTTTTTTTAGGTCCGCCCGATTTCCAAGATGGCCGCCAGCGGGAAACATAATTTTAACATTGGACCCTATGGGAAAACACTTTCAAAGATCTTCTGCTCTGAAACTACTGAGCCAATTGCAACCAAACTTGGCCACAATAGTCCTTGGGTGGTCCTTTAAAAAAGGTGTTTTTTTAGGTCCGTGCAATTTCCAAGATGGCCGCCAGCAGGGAACATAATTTTAACGTTGGACCCTATGGGAAAACATTTTCAAAGATCTTCTTCTCTGACACTACTGAGCCAATTGGTGCCAAACTTGGCCACAATAGTCTTTGGGTGGTCCCTTACAAAAAAGGTGTTTTTCAGGATCGCGCAATTTCCAAGATGGCCGCCAGCGGGGAACATAGTTTTAACATTGGACCCTATTGGAAAACACTTTCAAAGATCTTCTTCTCTGAAACTACTGAGCCAATTGGAACCAAACTTGGCCACAATAGTCCTTGGGTGGTCCCTTACAAAAAAGGTGTTTTTAGGTCTGCGCGATTGCCAAGATGGCCGCCCTTGGGGAACATAGTTTTAACATTGGACCCTATGGGAAAACATTTTCAAAGATCTTTTTCTCTGAAACTACTGGGCCAATTGGTGCCAAACTTGGCCACAATAGTCTTTGGATGGTCCCTTACAAAAGAGGTGTTTTTTACGTCTGCGCAATTTCCAAGATGGCCGCCAGCTGGGAAAATAGTATTAACATTGGACCCTATGGGAACACACTTTCAAAGATTTTCTTCTCTGAAACTACTGAGCCAATTGGTACCACACATGGTCACAATAGTCTTTGGGTGGTCCTTAACAAATAAGGTGTTTTTCAGGATCGCACTACATTCAACATGGCCGCCAGCTGGGACATAGTTTTAACTTTGGACCCTATGGGAAAACACATTCAAAGATCTTCTCCTCTGAAACTACTGGGCCAATTGGAACCAAACTTGGCCATTATAGTCCTTAGGTGGTCCTTTGCAAAAAAGGTGATTTCAGGTCAGCGCCATATTCAAGATGGCTGCCAGCGGGAAACATTTAGTTTTAACATTGGACCCTATGGGAAAACGCTTTCAAAGATCTTCTTCTCTGAAACTACTGATCCAATTGGAACCAAACTTGGTCACAATAGTCCTTAGGTGGTCCCTTCCAAAAAAGATGTTTTTCGGGATTTTACTATATCCAACATGGCCGCCAGTGGGGAACATAGATTTAACATTGGACCCTATGGGAAAATACATTCAAAGATCTTCCTCTCTGAAACTACTGAGCCAATTGGAACAAAACTTGGCCGCAATAGTTATTGAGTGGTCCCTTGAAAAAGGGTGTTTTTCAGGTCAGCGCCATATCCAACATGGCAACCAGCGGGGAACTTTGTTTTTACATTGGACCCCAAGGGAAAACACATTCAAAGATCTCCTCTGAAACTACTTACCCAATGGAACCAGATTTGATCAAAATAGTCTTTATGTGGGACCCTGAAAAGAAAATTGTTTTTTTTTTAGGTTCACACTTTATCCAAGATTGCTGCCAGCAGGGAACATTGTTTAACATTGGACCACATGGGAAACACTAACAGAGGTCTTCTCCCCTTTAACTAATTAGGGATATTGGATTTATAGTTTAACTATATATATGGGCTCATTAACATAAAATGTCTATGTTAATCAAGGGCCAGGTGAGCAATACAGGCTCTTGAGAGGCTCTTGTTAAGTTTTCTAACAGATTTTTTTATCCATTTCAAAACTTAGAAAAAATTCTTTGGTAATTAATTTCTACATGCTTTCTAATTTTGAGGCTGTAGTATGGTCTAGCACAGGCTTTGGCATCAGCATATGTTGAAAGCATAACTTTGATTCTTGTTCATATATTATGATGAGCAATTCAAGCTCTTATGAGTCTTTAAGCTTCTGAGACTTGAGATTAAGAGATCAGTGGTCATGGCCTAATATACTGTAAACCGGGAAATTTTCGGGGCAGTTTTATTTTCGTGATTTTCGCGTTTGGATTGGAAACGTGAAAATAAAACAGCGCAAATATACTTGTCAATTATTGAAGTTAATGGTCGCCATCTGGTAGCGCGAATTCAAGACTGCACAAACTAAAATCCTGTCAATTTACCGCGAAATAAAGACGGCTTGAAAATTTCCCGGTTTATAGTACTCTTTGATATTGAGGTAATCTCGGAACAAATTGTACATGTGCATCATGTTATATACAGTACATGTTAAATAAATTATATATGTTGCAATGATACCACTACTATTGACTAAAATGCAGAAACAATTTAAACATCCAGACAAGTCAGTGAAGTTTTCATACATACCATGAAAGTGAGTATTCAGGAAATTGTAAATACACTGGCAGTGACCCAAAAAAGAATGAAATAGGAAAGTTCGTGATACATGTATGTCAACACTTGGAAATTAAAAATTAAAAAATTCAAAGATTGAATGAAAAAATTCTAAAAAAAAAAAAGCTGCAGTAGTGATACAAGATAATTTTGGGGTGTATGTACATATTTCACACATGGAAAACTGCAAAAATGTAAATCTTGTTTTGGTATCAGAGGGTCTGGCCTAGATATTTTCATTTTCATGTCAAAATGAGACAAAAGGCTAGTTTGTGATTAAATCATCAAAAGTAACCATTTTAACAAGCATTTACATACATGTGGGCTTTACTTAAATAATATCAAATGTACAAGTATAATTATTCTGATTTGAACAGTAATGGTATTTAATAATTTCTCTTAAAAAAAATCCTTTAACATTTTCCTGAATTGGACTTATAAATGTATGTACAGATATAATATTAGTCACTTTTCTTTTATAATTATCCAAGGATATTTCAAGTTTATCTAACATTTACATTTATTATAAGAGAAAAAGTTTTGACCGCTCTTAATATTTGAATATGGTTTGTTATCAAATCTCCTTACTTAGTTTTGAAATTTTAGAGATAGCCAAAGGCTCATTCGTAAAATTTCAAAATAACTAACTAAAGTAATCATGATTTGATGTCAAAACTAGAAGAGAATTACAGAATTTTAATCAATTTAACTGGTATTTTTCTGTACATGGTATTCTGATACAATAATATGACTTTATTTCTGATTTATTTTTCAGTACATTGTATTCCATCTCTGATTTATTTTTCAGTATATTGTGTTTGACACACAGCTGATGTTAGGAGGGAAACACAAATATTCTTTATCACCAGAAGAATATATCTTCGCTGCACTGAATCTTTACCTGGATATTGTCAACCTCTTCTTGTTTATCCTGTCCATTGTTGGATCAGCTCGGGACTAATCACCATTTCTTTTCTCTGGATGTGCATTTTCACATTGTCAGTCAGATAAAACTATTTTAATTCTATGTTGAGTAGTTAAATAAAAGTTTTTAGATGTAAGAATGCTTTAAAAAATGTCTTTCAAAGTTATAACAACCACTACAGAGCAGAAACTATATAATATTGAAAATATTTAATTTTTGCAATATTAGAATTGGTGATTTAAATCTTCCGCAGTTGAAACGTTTCATACATTTATCATACCTTTACATGTATTTTGCAGAGTTCATTTTAGTAAAAAGACTATCAGTGGGTTTCAGGAACTTTTGAGTTAAATGGCATTCAAGATTTAAATAATTTGGTTGAATTTGTTATGGTTTTAATTGCTATTTTAAATAACAGATTGATATTTCTAAATGACAATTGATATTTCTGGACAACAAGAAAAAGTTCAAACTTTTCAAGACATTTGGCCGTTCTAGTGATCAAGATTACCAGATTGAAAGTTACTTTATCAAAGCAGGAAGTAATATTTTTGGGTCAAGAAGTTCCTGGCTGGGAATACAATAAACCTGAGAATTCGCCGTTTCAGAAACTGAGGAATTGTGGGTACTGTGATTGTATTTCAAATTTTGGTGTACAAAAAATCAATTTTCAGCCAATGATGTTACGGTATTTAATTTCGTGGCCAATCAAAACATTTTGGTGTACGCTGTACCCACAATGCTTTAGTTTCTGAAACAGCGAATTGTTGAAAAGGACATTTGTGGACTTCGCAGAATTAGTATCTTCACAAAGTAAAGTAGTTTTTACAAAAAATGTCAAAACACCATATAAACTTGGTGATCTTATTTGTTTAATGTTCTTCTATCATGTAATTGTGCATTTTGTTTATTACTATCATACCGTTCTCTCTCTCTAAATTTCAAGTGTGACATTAAGCATAGAATTAAATTGGTTTTGCCTTATGTACAATGTTCTTGCTATTTATTATATGGTAAGCTGAGCATTTTATTTTTAGAAGAGAAGTTTCATATGTTTTAAGTACATCATCATGCTTATTAAGTTATTTTTAGATGTGGACTATTTTTGGTCATAAGATCAATATTATCACAAGGGAGGTAATAAAGGAATGATGATATTTATATTGTTTTGATATCACTGTGCTCGAAAACTTAGATACACATGTATAATGTTATGACATGAGTACACAATTTTCCTTTATGTACGCAAACACATGTGAGAATGGAAAACCAAATCCAATGTTTGTTTACATGTTATTCAGTTTTATATCATGGTTGTTTCTATATTGAGTAACAAAAGGCATTGTTTATACATGTACAGTATGTGACCAACACTGAGTCATCAATATCATTAATCATTATTCTCTGTGCATGTTGATATGTAAAAAAAACAGAATTTTTTTCAAAAAATTGTCCTGCAGTCATTGCTCACTTGATTTTCATGATTTTTTACTGCTCAATGTAGAATTAAATACACTTTCACTTGATAATTTCTGAATAATTGCATCATAATTCATGACAAAGTAACATTTAAACATACTTTAAACTCTTTGACACTGAAAGTAAAAATCTAATGTCACATTTAACTTTGACTTTTTTTAACAGTTTTTAATCTGCATTTGACAGTGAAAAAAAAATCAAAATTGGATGAGAAATGACTTCAAGATAATTTTTTGAAAATAGTTCTGTTTTTGAATGTAATGCACAGGGAATTTTGAAGTTGATGACATGACCTTTTTTGCCACAGACTAGTTTTAGAAATATCATAATGGTAGAAAATCAAAAACAATACTCCTGCACTATTTTTTCTTTATTTACTACAAAATTATGTCATTAAGTACAGATCTATATAAAAAACAAAAATTATTGGCACATGAGTGAAATGAATTTTCTTTTCTTGTTGATTTTTTGTGTGTAATTTTAAGGATTTCTAGAAACACACCAATCTTTTTTCTTATTTTCCCATTGCATATTCCAGAAATAAATTTCATAGAATGTACTACATGTACTTGTGAAGGAGAAGAATTTGCGACGGGGAAAAAACCCTCTATTAATCTTTATCGATTACGACATATTTGAGTATTTTTAGCCAAGAGGTGTGTGAAATTCACAGCTATTTCATTCTGCAGTCACACTTAGTATTGTGTGTTTTAGAGACCCCAAATCATGTTATACTCAAACAATTTCCCCCTTTTGAAATATATTTATGCAGAATGTTCTACAACAGGGTAGGTAACTTGCCCATAATTATAAAGAAACAATTTGGACTTTAAATGCTATTATAACCATTGAAGGAAACACTTTAAATTTCATTTGTTTATGAATTTGCTTATGAACAGACATTAAGATAGGATTAAAACTTCTGAAAATAAAATTTTACATGTGCCACCCCAATTGTAAATTATTTTGATTTTTATATGGAACATTTTTACACATTGAATGTACAAAATGTAAATGAATTTTTGTAAATTTCTAGTCATAAAACATACTGGTATGTAACTATATTTATATCATTTACATGTGTAGAATTTTATGGCAATCTTGAAAATGTAATACAATGTATACTGTAAAACAGGTTATTTTCATGTAGTTTAAATTTTGCGATTTTGATTCCCAAGTCTATTCGCAAGGTTTTATTTTCATGATTCTCATTTATGTTTCATTACATTTATAATAAAAACAACTTTACTTAAGGGGGCATTTGGGGGGGGGGAATTTCACAAATATTTGCCCATTGAGAATTTCCCCTTTTACAGTATATCATAATCAAAAAACATGTATGATGTCTGGTGTACATTCCTATCAAGAAACAGTGCAAGGGATTGTGTTACTACTCATTTTTCTTCTACGCAAGTCTGTCATCACACCATTTCTCCCCATCTTTATACATTTTTTATCGATTTTAAGGATGTTTGCTATGCAGCTCAAGGAGTATTCACCAGTACTATCAGTAGGCATAAAAAATATTTCAAATATATTTGGGAAAAAGTTCTAGTGTGAAGGTGGTTCTGGTGTCTAAAACTGTTCATCCATCTTGTGCATGTGATGAAAACTGGAATTTCCCATTAAAAGGTTGTAAAATTGATTTTGAACATTTATTGGAAATAAATTAAATAAAATAAGCAACATTTATGCTTCGAGTGTATAATATAGGTCTCTTTTATTTTATTAAGGGGAGATAATTATAAAGAAATGCTAAAAGAATTTTTTTTCTCAAATATATGGTCAATGACCCCTATTTATTATTTTATATTTCCAAAGTGATTTCTTTAACACACATTTTACTCCATTTTCAACAAAATGAATCATTTTATTCAGACAAGAAACTTGTAAAGATGTATCACATGCTTTGAATTATGAATATTCCCCTTTAGTTGTACTGTAAAAATGTTACCTGTTAATTGCTATCATCTCAATATGTTAAGAATAGGAATAAAAGTAATTTTGGGGGAGTTGATCAATGTGTAAACACTGCAGAATCACTCAAAAACTAAATTAAGTCCGGAGGACTTTATGTAAAGTTTGTGAGTAAATGGTCGTGTTTACACACCCATAAACTCCTCCAAATTACTTTTATTTCTTATAATTCCAATCCTTTGCACTTTAAATATTGTTGTCACTGAATTTGAATTCGCCATTTACTGCACTATTTTACCTAACAGTGTATTAAAGGGCAAGAATAAATATTGAGAAATAACTTCTTGACAAATTGAAATTAGACATTACAATAGCCATTGGAATTATTACTGTATAAAATGACTTGATTATACCATGAACTAATAAAAAGAAAGGGTCCATATGGGACAAAAATATTTCATTGACATGGAGAAATTCGTAAGGATTTAAAAACATCTGTACATTGAAAAATCCAAATTCTGGCCAGCAAACATCCTTAAGTAATATGGTAGAGGGATTTTGTTAGTATTTGTATATTTTGAGGTCACTAGACTGATATTTATATATATGAATGTATGTGTAAAAATGTGGATATATTACTGTTGTAAGCACTTGTTAAGAGTTCTATCACATATGCTATTATCTGTGTATATGTATATTTCATATATTATTATTATGTAGGATTTATATGAAAATACATGTAGTGCTAACTGAAAATTTAGTATAATTTTTGAAAATTCAACAACAAAAATTTTTTCACCAATTTTAAAATTTTAGTTTATATTTGACAATAGGTGAAGCCTTTCCTTAAACTCATTAATGAAGAATATAGGAAAATCCAGGTTTAAGTTTAAAAGAAATATTTTTTCCATTTTTCAAATTCTGGATTAATTTTGTTCAAATCATATTTTTTTCCTTGTGATTTAACTTTACTTCTATATGCTATTAAAGTTATTTTTTATCCATTTTCACCCTCATTAAGTCTTGACAATCTTAAAATATGGTTGTGTATTGATCTGAGTGAAGAGTGTTTCTACATTGTATTTGTGCTTATTGTGAATTACTATAATAATTTGTGTTATGTTTTTGTTTAACCCCATCAGTTGTATTATTTACATCTTAGTTTGCATTTGTATTAAAAAAAAATATCAGTTGGACATTGCATTAAATACTTTTGGCATTTTTTTTCTTTTTGCATAATAGTTGCAAATTATTTCTCCTCATTCAAGCAATCTGCCAACTTTTTATTCTTTTTTTTTTCATTTTTAAAGTCTGTTTGTTGAGAATTTCTACTATCTGTTTTAAAATGAACCCTTATATGCCAGATTAATTGTTGAAAAAATTTGACACACCACTACATATTTGCAAACATCAGTTATGAGGTTAATGTTGTGAAATTTTTTGAAGATCTCACAATTAATATAGATGTATATCTTTTAATCATGGTATAACTGGCTGTGGGTAGATATAAATCATTTCATTGTTCAAGGGCTATTGCAGAAAAAATATATAGAGGGTTTAAATATAGTTCTACAAAGAGAACTATGTTGATTGTAAAATTTCTCACATCGAGTTTATTTATTTTGCTAATTGAAAACTAGGCTTGCAGAGTCTTTGAATGTTTGAAAATTTAGTTAAAAAGATGTGAGAAATTACATAATAAACATGTTATAAGTTGTAGAAAATGCTTCTCTAATGGCATTACGTAAAACACTGAGGATAATATTTCAAACAAATTTGGCAGGAAATTTAAACAGATTTATTATGTTTGGTCGGGAGATTTGTAGAAATTAACAGTCTCAAGATACAATTATCCTCTCTTTTCTGGCTCAGGAAATATACATGTATGTATTTCATCTGTCAATTGTTTTTTTTTGCAAATCTCCCTCTGGAACATAATTCTATGTACAGTGATGAAATTAAAAAATAAATCAAACCTTCCCATTTATTTAATACTGGAATAGCCCTTTGCAAGAAAATGTTATTATTATTTTTGTCGTTATGTTTGTCAGCATGCCAATCTGAAATAAAGATGGATGTTACTATAATTATTGTTAGATTTACAAATGCCAGTTTATCCAGTAATGAACTACCTTTGGTAAATTCCTGTCTGAATAAGTATCCTAATAGTTTCAATCAGTGAATACCATGGTTATGTACTGTAGCAATTTGGCAGACCTTGAGTATAGATTCAGTGAATACCATGGTTGTGTACTGTAGTAATTTGGCAGACCTTGAGTCTGGTAATAGGCTTTTGATCCATGGTAGGGTGAGAGAAGAAAAAGGAAAAATGGACTCCAAATGTGGCAACATTTCTAATGTATGTTATACCTCCCTATATATATATATAATGAAAAAGTTATGGGTATACAATGTATTGAAATTCACTTTTTCGTACATCTGTCTATCTGTCATTGTCCTAGCTTTTTCATCACAAAATTCTCTCTCTACCTTTAGGGTTTCATTTGAAACTGAGCATGCTGCTTTGTTGTAACAAGTTGTGCTTTTTATTAAGTTTTTTTGTTGGTCTAGGATGTCTACCTCCTTTTTGGCATGACTTTGAAACATTAGTATAAATGGGGGTATGTGTGCAACTGCTTATTGGTCTTTGAAAAGGCAGGAGTTTAATTATTATTGAATTTTTTTTACCAGTAGCTTATTGTTTGTTATTATAAACATGTAGGGTTCATGATATAGCTGGCTCAAGTTTGCTCAATTTCATCATCCTCAAAGATTCTTGTATCACTACTGATAATTCAAGTAAAATAAATTGTTAGTCAGATTTGCTGAAAACTTAATGGTAATTAGGGCACCTGCCACATAGTGGTGGACACCCTATAGTAATCACTGTTTCTGTTTGTCTGCTCGTCCTTCCATAAAAGGCGTGTCCAGGCTACTTTTTCGTCTGTTTAGGTAGGCTTTTCATATTTTGCAACATACTAGATAGATCACTTCAAGAGGATGTGTCATGTACCATGATTGACGACTTTAAATTTTGTCTTCAAGGTCGTAATTTTGCTTTTAATATGGCAAGTCGTGTCCAGCCTATGTTTTCTTTCGAGGTAGTCTTTTGGTATTTGGCATGTAGATAGTTAACTTCAAAAGAATGTGTCTTATTTAACCATATTTTGTGGCCTTTGACCTTGAACTTTTTTTTTAAGGAGAGAATTAAGGGCTATTGTAGCCAAAGTTGGTTCCATTTGGATAAGTAGTTTTAGAGAAGAAAATCTTTGAATATAGGGTACAATCCCGCTACCGGCCATCTTGGATGAGGTGCAGACTTGACAAGCAAATTCTTTAAAAGGGACCACCAAAGGAATATCGTGATCAAGTTAGGTTCAAATTGGCTTTGCGATTTCAAATAAGATCTTTAAATGCTTTCCTACAGGGTCCAATGTACCGCCCTTGCAGCATCTTGGATACAATGTGGTCATGTCCAATACAATTTTTAAAGGACCATCTAAGGACCATTCTAACCAAATATGATTCCAATTTGCCAAGTGCTTTCAGAGAAGATTATCTTTGAAAATGTTCCCTCATAGAATCAAATGATAAACCTAGTTCCAGATCTTGGATGAGGTGCCGATTTGCAGGACATATTTTTGAAAGGGGACCACCCATGGACTATTGTTACCAAGTTTGGTCCCTATTGGCTCTACGTCTGCAGAAAAGGGGAATGCTTTCCAAAAGAGTCCAATGTTAAAACCATGTTCACAGCGGCAGCCATATTGGTGATGCAGACTCGCTGAACACATTTTGAAAGAGGCCCAAGTAAGGACTATTTTGACCAAGTTTGGTTCCAATTTGACTTAGTAGTTTCAGAGAAGAAGATCTTTGAAAATATGTTCCAATTTTATACTATGTTCCCCTCTGGAGACCATCTTGGATGAGGAGCGGACTTGCAAGATACATTATGAAAGGGACCAACCTAAGACCGTTGTGCCCATTGGCACAGCAGTTTGAGACGACAACGGAAAACAGATGACAGACAATGGACGACAGGCACGAAGTATAAAGCAAATTCTCTTATCCCTTCATAAATGACAAAAATAACAATAGAATACATTTTAAAATATCATAGTTTTTTAATGACTTATAAAATTTGACACATTTAAAATGTAAAATAACAATAAAAAACAAGATGCAAATAGATACATGTAACTTCATCTAGATCCTTCACCTTCTTCAATTCATTGGACCAAATGCCCTTTAGGACTCCTTTAACTGATAGCTACAAGGAGACTTACTTGTAGGAATAAAAATTTGTAAAGGAACCATCAAATGAGTACTGTAACCAAGTTTGGTTAAAAAATTGCAAATCAGTTTAAAGGACAAAGCTTCAAAAGCTCTACCTACTGGTGTTGATGTAAGTTTATGTATAGTTTTTAAAGGGAACCACCCAGGGACAAATAATAGACCATATAGCCAAATTTTCCAATACAGGACTTTCGAGATAGGAACTCTCGTGTAATTGAAGGCGGAAACGGTCTCCCCAAATACCAGTAAGAAGGATAACTGGATTCCTGACCTACATGTATTGATATAAATATATGTACCACATAAAAACAAACTATTCATGAAATTGAAGTTATAATTTGTCCTACATGACAATTATTAAACTAAATTTTAATTGGTGAAAAACAATTAACCTGAAGCACTACAAATAGATTAGATATAAATCACCCTTAGCTCAAAAGTGTTAATCAATTAGTCATTCCCTCTCAAGGTATTGATGTATTGATTTTTTTTCACATTATACATGTACATAAAAATGTTTCCGCCGTGAACATGTCTCAAAAGTCCTGTATTGGCCTATACTTCAGAGGTTTTAGACAAAAGAAATTTATCATAGATAATGGATACAAAGTAGGAAAGCTAAAACATAGTTTACCTATATAAACATGTAAAATTCCTCTACCTAAATTGCATCTTTGAAAATAAAACATTATAAAATTTTTTGATCACAACTACACATATCAGCCACATTTAACTCCATCCATTACAAAAAATAACTTCTCTTCTATACATCATGTTCATTATAAAAGAAAACATTGCTCATCTATTCCTCATTCATGTAAAATTTATTTTACAAACATACACATGTACATGTATTTCAGGTTTAGAAAAAAATTCTCATAATTTCTCATAAGAATATAATAATTGCATGCTTTTATGAACTTTCTCACAAAAATGAAACAACCAATCGTCTAAAAAATATCCAGTCAAACACAAACAACAAACAAGCAGCAAAATACCCTGAGTTTTGTTTTTAATATTTGTACATTGATCTCTTATCAAGTAAGACACTGCACACTGGTGCATAAATGTATATGTAGGGTAAACAACAGTTATCGGGAACTTGGATACTGCACAAAAAAATGTGTGCATCTTTATTTTTCCTTTCTTTTTGTAAATTTCTTCAACAAAATGAAACTAAGATCCCAAATGATATGCCAAAATAAAAAAAAAAAAACAAAACAAAAGAAAAATGTCATAATGAAAAAGAAATTCACTTTGTATTAAAAAGTTCAATGAAACCATGATATAATACCACTCATATATTCCGCCATTTTGTTTACTTACATTAGTTTTGCAAATATATTATAAATTTTTCCATATCATCATGATAAATAAATGTGCATGCAGATATTGTGATGTCAAACATATGTTCACTTTTAACTTCACAAATCCATCAAAAATACAAATAAATTAAAATTGAAAGTTGCAAAACTCCATAAAAAATTCCAGTGTACAAGGTTTTTTTACACTTATGTCAACATACATGTAACTAAAATGACTTTTTCACCATATCCATAAAAATGTTAAACATACATTTGTAGCATTGGCAAAACCTGTATCAAAAGGATGTATTTCAACCAATATCTTACAATAAACTGTGCGTCTTCCATGGAAGACTTGTGTCGCCTGCAGTGCTTTTGTCAGACATACAAATTTCTTGTTGCTAAACTGGATGGAACCCCATATTAAAGTCACATACAAAATTTCAAGTGGCTGTGATTTGAAGCTGCAGAGAAAAGTGTTAAGAAAAATTTTGCCATTGAAAGTATTTGTTGAAATTATTTCAAGACGGTAAACAGGGAGCAAATGTTCAACAGACCTGAATTTAATATTAGCACAAGATGGAACCCAATACTGAAGTCACATACAAATTTCAAATGGCTGAGATTTGTAGTTGCTTAGAAAAGAGCTACAAAAAAGTTGGATGGACAAAGACGACGACGCCACAAGATGACTAAAGTGATCCACTATGTGTGCAGGAAACACAATTAAAATATCAGGAAAGATAAATTTATCCACAAAATCTGATTTTAATTTGCTGCAGTACAGTAGCTCTATTAGCCTTTTTTGGGGGATTTTTTTTTATTTCTCTGATGCTACTGTTTATACATTCTTATAAGCCTGATGGATGCTAAAAAAAATCAAGGTGAACAAGAAATGGTTTGAATGTACTGATATTCTAAGACCACACCAATGTTTGAGTCTATAAATGTTAGAAGTTATAGTATAAATCACAAGAGCCTTGACTTTGGAACTGTCTCGATCTGTAAGTGAATCACTGGATGGGTTCTTCATAATTAACAGACATAGCACCGTCTCTATCTGCCTATCAACTGTTGGATGGGGCCTCATCATTACATCTCCTATATTTCAGTGAAACTTTTCCTCTTAATTTTTTATACAGAATTGCTGTGTTCAAATCTTCATGGCTTATCTGAAGAAGAATAAGAAAAAAAGTTACATCAGTATATACATGTATTTGAATATGCATCTAAAGTCAAGAACCAACTAAGTTAGAATTTTAGGATAACTAGAATACTGACAAAGTCAGAAAGGGCCCCACCCCCTTGTGTGTCCCAAAAACCTGACTGCTGAATTTCATAGAAATAAGATTTTCCTCAAAAACAAAAGAGAGCTTCCTTTGATCAGGACCAACCTTGTGTATATCATATAAATCCCTGATGGGAATTTTTATTTATTGTACGAGGTACAGCTAATTCTCAAAATATGCACTTTTTCATATAAAAATGATGTTTTTTCCCAAAAATCATTTTCAGATTTTTCACAAAAACGAAAGGGAGCTTCCTTTGGTAAAGTTCAACCTTGAGCATCAAAATCATTAAAATCCCTGAAGGCAATCTTGAGTTATCGTACGACATAGAGCTAATTCTCAAAATATGCACTTTTTCATTTAAAAATGAAGTTTTATCCCAAAAATCATTTTCAGATTTTCCACAAAAACAAAAGGGAGCTTCCTTTATATTCAACCTTGAGTATCAAAATCATTAAAATCCCTGAAGGCAACCTTGAGTTATCATACGACATAGAGCTAATTCTCAAAATATGCACTAATGAAGTTTTTTTCCCAAAAATCATTTTCAGATTTTCCACAAAAACGAAAGGGAGCTTCCTTTGGTAAAGTTCAA
>MJUU01051570.1:57675-78173 GCA_002080025.1 Modiolus philippinarum | reverse complement strand
TTTTTTTTCAATAATTTGTGTCTTAAAGGTTCTATTAATTTAAAGATGAATTCACCATGCAATACTCCTGGGAACTGAGAGTATGCCTTCTGTTGTTTTTGTTTTCTTTTGTTAGGACCCAAGCATTTTTTTTAATTGCACAAACCACAATAAAACTTATAGTAGTGCCTAAGATTTTTATGATCGAAGTGCTCTGGGAAAAAACGCAAGTACGCTTTGACGATTCCCATGCTGATTTTGGGGTCAGTTGGCCCCATTAATCTGCATTGGAGCATTTAGTAATGGTTGAAGTGGTGGTGGCCTGCTGCAGAATGACTGATCGTCAGCTTGCAGACAAATATCTTTCTGGCAACATTGTCTTTTGTAGACATTGCTTTTTCATCGCCATGTAGAACGTGGAATAGAATGTCAACTGACATTTGAATTTTCATGTTTTGCCAACATCTGCATCCCATCGCAGATCTGCCAATGGAAACAAAAGTTGATGTAATGGCCAGTTTTATATTTGCAGTAACTTCGATATTTGTACAAGCCTAGATCCACCAGTGGAGACACAAGTTGTAAAAAATAGCCATATATGGACATTAATTCCACATTGTGGCAACTTCGGTAATAATTCATTTCACTTTTATACAGTCCCTGAATCTGCCAATCGAGACATGAGTTGTTGAAATGGCCACATACAGGAATCAAATCTGTATATGCAGTAACTTCGGTATTTATTAATTTGACTTATGTAGTATTGTCTGTTGAAAAAGTATGCGTATATAGGTCGTTCACAAACTTTTCGGCAAAATTGATGGTATATTTAGAGGGAAAATTCTATTTATTGTGCATGCAAAAGTAATGGGACTTATTACATGTATTATCAAGTACATTATTTTGCAAAGGAAAAGACATTACGTATGGGGTAGGGAGTAGATAATCATAATTTGATAATACTTTATCGATGTAAATGAACTGTAATGTATTTCTACAACGTAGTTTCAACAATTAAAAGACATCTTTATTTTGACAATACACATAAATCCAGCGTACCAAACTTAAGAAAATTGAAATAAAAACATGAAATTTTCAACAAACCCTCTATGATAAAAACATCCCATCGTCAACAAATCCCGAAATTTTTAAACATATCAACAATGTTTGCATTTTGGGACACTTGTTTGGTCATTATCTTCAAATCTTTCTGCATTTTTCATTTGGTAAAGATAAAAATAAAAAATCTCAAATGCGTCTATCGTTGATGTACCTGTCTGGATTCAAGATTTTTTTTTAACAACGAGTGTTCATCCCGGGGTGTTCATAAAAGATACCGATGGTAAAGATTTTATTCAATAAACTAGCATATGAACTGAGTATGTACAATCTCTCACATGAGATAACCATACAATGCAAAAATAGTGCACAAAAAGGTGAGAAATTAAGACAGGTGTGCACTAAATGCGAGGTCTCTTATGACTATACACTACGATTTGCACGTGGAACAGTACTCCACACACATTATCTGTATGGGGTTTAATCAGAATTGTACGTTATACGAAATAACGTAAGTTTTTTTTTCTGGGACTAAGACTTTCGATGGTACACAGAGAACATAGCCCATTCATTTTATTTTAACCTTAAAATGAGAGGTAATTTCATTAATACATAAAACACAGGTCAAAATTTTATTCATTGATACAGGTAGCCAGTACATAAATTTTGTTAGTATTGATTTTTTGTGTAATTATCCCACGTGCATGAAAAGCGGTTTACCTGTTTATTGGTCAACACCTGAACAATAAAGACCGCCCATCAGCAATGACTTTACCATTTCCGCTTGTCAATCATACTTCAGAGAGAATCGTGTCATAACTTCAAAGAGAATTGTTATCTAATCAACGTGTGATTGGACATACAATCAGGGAACAATAAATTTATTTGTCATGCTTGAAAACAAAACAAAACCACTAACAATACAAACCAAAAGATGAACAAGTTTTCTTTCGTCTCTGATGACGATTTTAATAATTCTTTCCTCGACTACCGCGATCATAATTGTGTTGTCCGCGAATGTCATGATGGACAAATTAAGCATGCCGCGTTTTCCGCGAGGACATCGCGGACTTCCCGAGTACCAATTATTGAATTTCCGCGCCGCGATTTGCCGCGCTATAACACGGACTTGGCGTAATCCATCATGACTATAGTGTATGTGTGGTGAATGGCTAAAAATAAAAACACAAAAAGACTCACAGTAAAAATCAAACTAGAAAAAAGTCCAACTTATCAAGACAAGTACCCTTACAATGAAGTACATAAAACATGAAGACAATACACACAGGTACTGTCCTGACAAATGCTCGCAGTTACTGAAAGCTGGCTAAGGACATAATTTCCGTTGACTATGATATCAAGCCTTCTTACATATGAAATTTCAATCGAAATACTTCTAAATAGTATTGCACTGGTGGATATCCTTAGTACTGGATTTGGCTTCATATTTCGATATCTTTGGTAATGAGTACTTCTTATTTTGACCATTTTTAGATTATGGCTTTCCATATTATTTGATTTAAAAGGTTACTCCTTGAAACATGTGTACTACATATTAACTAAATTTACTGATAATTATGCAACTTTGGTATTTTTGTATTTTTTATTCATTTTAAAGTGACCTTTGACCAAGTAAATCTAATCCATGTGCAATATATAAGAATATATTGTGAAACTTTGGCTCAAGTGTTATTTACTCAAATAAATGTAGAAGGAGAAACTCCCGTGAAATCGAATTGCTGCTAACCCAAATTAACAAATACTAATATAAGTTGTAAAATTGAGTTGTTTACAGTGTACAATGTATGAATGATCATTACCTGTACATGCATGGTGTATCCTTTGTATTCTATTCCATGCAGGTTTGCTACAGCATTTTCAGCGTCATCTAGTTTTTCAAATCTCTGAGAAATAAAAATATATGTATGTATCAGACATTCGAACTTAAAGGAAGGTACCAGCTTATTGCTAGAGGGGGAAAGTGACCGAGAATGTCCCTGTAAACAAGACCAATTACATGTCTGGACCTGCGTCACCGTCACTCATGTTCAAAACGTCTCTGGACAAAATTGAGTACCATGATGATATAATATGATAAAATAAAGTACAAGTTCAATAATAGATAAATTTTACATTTTTTAAATCAAAACTGGCCTAAAAGGGAGGTTCACATCATCAATGTGTTCAAACAACAGTGTAAACTTTCAAAGGTATTTAGTCAGAGATGTGAATGTTTCAGGTTACACAAACCAGGCACTGTAATGTTAAAATATGCTGAAAGTTCAACAATGGATAAATTCGACAATTTTTATCCAAATCACACCAAAAGGGGAGGTGCACATCTTCAATGTGTCCAGAACAACTGTGCAAAGTTTCAAAAGCATCAGGTATAGGGTGTCAGAGTTTCAGATTACACAAACTCAGTACCGTAATGTTGAAATTTGATGAAAAAATGACTAAGTTCAACAATGGATAAATTTGACAATATTTATCCAAATCTCACAAAAAAGGGGGAGGTGCACATCTTCAATGTGTCCAGAACAACTGTGCAAAGTTTCAAAAGTATCGGGTTAAAGGTGTCTGAGTTTCAGATTACACAAACTTGGTACCCCCAAAGCTTGACGGACGGACGGAGTCGAGCGACTCCTAGACCTGTGGTCACCGTTGGTGACGCAGGTAAAAATGCAGGACAAGATACTGGCTAAAATTTGAAAAAAGCATGTGCAGGATTGTAGTCATCGTACAGAACTAAAGATCCATGTTATCAGTTTTTAATACAACTAGAAATGTATCTATTACATATTGATGACCCACTGACAGATTTAATTTCAATAGATCATCTTTTGACCACCAAAATCAAACCAGCAAAAACTTGAGTAGATAGGTTCCTCCCCTTTTTTCCTGAAAATATTCAAAGACAAATTATCTCCCCTTAAAAATTTCAGGCAGCAACGACATTACTTCATGCACATCTTCAGGTGGCATATTAAAAAAACATTTCATCAAAATCCATGTATCCGTTTCTGAGGGCACGTGCTGACAAGGTTCTTCCCCCCCTTTTTTTCAGAAAATATTCAAATATGAATGATCTCCCCTTCAAAATTTCAGGAACCAACCAAATAATTTCATGCACATCTTCAGCTAGTGTACTACATGCAACATTTCATCAAAATCCAAGTAGCTGTTTAGGAGAACATGTACTGACAAAGTACATGGATAGACGATGGCAAATGAATATTTTTCTTTTATAATTATTACTCTGAATGGTCAATGATTAAATGAACACTACATGTATGATGAAAAAAATTATTTTGCCTGTTTCTATGATGAAAACATCATTATCTGTTAAAATATATATCCTGTTTAAGCCATTCCCTTCTAACTGTAAATTAAACTGTTGTTTGCAAAGTCCATTTTTATATAATTTCAAGACTGCTTTCAATTTTGACGAAACGGCTTAATAGAGAGAGAAAGGGGAGGTTTGGTTACCCATTAACTGGTTTAACCCTACTGATAGCTTTTGCTAGTGCCAGTACCAAGTTCTGCTGTCCCATGTTCCTAATTAATTATGTCTTCTCTAGTATGTCATGTTTTTTCTAGTGCAGTTCCCTTATGGATTGTGGCATGTGATTGTAATTTTTGGCCATTGTAGGTGTTAACTGTTTACCTTGACTATTGTAATTTATCCGTTGGGTTGTGTAAACCAAAATGACAAGACAATTAAAATTAGTAAATATCAATTGGAGTGAGGGTTAATTTCAGGCATTACCATCTGTTATCACAGGGTGCGCAAGGCTAATGAATGATGGATGAAATTAAAAAATGCCACTTGTTGAAGGAAATAAATAAGGCCATGAAAAAATAATTCATTGGTTCTCAGGCCCTCCCTCATCTAGTTGGAGGCTTGAGAAAAACCCTAGGCGATATAAAGTTAATTAATTGGTTCTCAGGCCATTTTTCATTGAAACTGATGAGGGAGGGAGGTGATTTTTTTTTGCCTCTTCTATTTTTTTGGCAAATAAAAAGATAAAATAAACTGCTGCCAAGAGCACATAATATGCCCGTCCAGTGTCAAGTCGAACTTTATGGCATTGTTGGACCACAACAAAATTTTGATTGAATAAAAATCAAACAGAATATGTGCCTAACCAAGATGTAACAATTAACAAATATCCAATTAAACTTCACAAAGTCCAAGGGCCATAACTCTGTACAAATTCAACCGACCAGAACCAAATTCATACTTGGTCTGTATCTCACCTAGATATACTCATATACCAAATATGAAATCAATATATCAAGCGGTTACAGAAAAAAACTCCAGAAACCTACATTTTTCAAAATTTCACTAAGTCAAAGGGCCATAACTCTGTACAAAATCAACCAACCTGAACCAAATTTAATCTTGATCTGTATCTTGCCTAGGTATACTCATATAACAAATATGATATCAATATGTCAAGTGGTTACGGAAAAAAACTCTGGAAAACTATATTTTTCAAAATTTCACTAAGTCCAAGGGCCATAACTCTGTACAAATTCAACCGATTGGAACAAAATTTGAACTTGATCTGTATCTCACCTAGATATACTCATATACCATATATGAAATCAATATGTTAAGCGGTTACAGAAAAAAATCTCTGGAAACCAAAAAGTTAACAGACAGACAGACGGAAGGATGGAGGGTATACCATAACACATCTGTCTTTCAACAGGCATATAAAAAATTACCTCCCTCCCCCTATCAGTTTCAATGAAATATGGACTGAGAACCAATTAATTAACTTTGTATGGCTTAAATAATATAAGAAATTTGTATAAAGTATAATTATAATATTGTCCATATTTGTACATACATGTAAATACTTACCACAAAAGCAAATCTTAATCCTCTAGGAAATTTATAAATCTCACTATCAATCACTTTTCCATACGGTTCAAACATTTCCCTGAGTTCAACAATCTCTAATGTTTCTGGTATATGCGATATATATAATTTTGTTGATGTTCCACACTGATCGATGGATCTAAAACACAAAAAAGTTCTCTATAGCCTTTTCATTTCTATTGTAAAAATGTACTCGAATTTGCAGCCGACTTTAAAATGGTTCAATTTAACACATTGTTACTGCTGGTTTAAGGATGGTCACTCCTGAAGTTTATTATATCAAGGATTTAAAATTATTATTTTTGTTTATTAGAATATGGATCATACATCATATCAAACAAAAAATTTCTATAGGTCAGTGTGGCCTTTTTTGAGATTTAAATGCCTGAAAATTTGGCGGGAAACTGAACTTCTCTAGACTTTTCATTCACTTTGCATTAAGGTAATCAACCTTTGAAATGCAATAAAGGCATATCAAGAATTTCATCAAATTTTGTCAGAAGTTTATTGAAGATGTATACTATCATATTTTGAAAAGAAAAATGGGGGTCAGTGTGCAAAATTTTCTTATACATAATAATGGATGAAATAAGAGAAATCCGAAAGTCAGAGACAGTTTCAAAAACCTGAGGAGTGACCATCCTTAAATAGAAATAAATGTATGGGAGTTTGGAAGGCACTGTAAGAAAGGACCAACAAGTACTAATTTTTTTCTACTTGTATGTGTTTATTTAGAGCAAGTCTTAACTACCCCCTGTAATTCATCAAGTTCTATTAAAGTGCCTTATCACACCACAATAAGCCTATATAAGTATAACTGGAAAAGTGCTCAATACAGTTAGTCACTAATACATGACTAAGGCCATTATAAAATAATTATTAGATTCTCATCCATTTTTTTCTCAAAATTAGGGGAGGAAGGGCGGGTTAATTTTGTTTTTATTTCTATAAAATTTTGTGAAAAATTCTGTCATTTTAAAAGAAATTTAACCTAAGTGGCCAAAAAATCAGAATAAATTTTTTCTGTGGCAGGTGAAAAAAACCGATGAGAATCTAGGATTTTTTTTATGGCCTAACCTACAAGACGATTTTTCAAGGAAACCATCCGAACACCAGTATGACACAAAATGGACTTAATTTTCCAATGTTCAACTATTTAAAGTTATTAGGTTCTTCACTGGCAGTACAGTTTTAGTCAGATTTAACAAAATTTTGGACTTTAATTTCTTGGTTTTGACTTAAGCTTTATCCTGGATTAACTCATTAAAAGTGTGATCAGCGTCACAGAACAGGACAGCTTCTCAATTTTGCATATTCTATAGCTTACATGTACCGGTACTTGACTATAATAAGAAAAAGTTAAAATGAGTTCTCAAAGCAAGGCATTGTATCAGTTAGCTGATTTATGGTTGTTAAGGCTTTCCCTTAGAAAAGTTTTAAAATCACATAAGTGATAACATAGTCACTTTTTTCTAGAGCTTCCCCTGACTGATAGGTTATAAATATATAACATATTCATTTAATAAATGTAAGATATTTTACTCAGGCTATTCCATTCAAAATTCCCATCGGAAGGTAGAACACCAGTGAATTATTTTTCTGTTGGTGGTGGGTAAATTTCTATTGTATCCTAATAGTTTAATTATATATTCTAATTTTTTCTCTTGGTGGGGGGGGGGGGGGGGGGGGGGGGNATAAAAATAAGTCGCATTCCACCCCCTGGTGGGAATTTTTACTGGAATAGCCCTCAACATGCCTTTGAACCAATGAATGGTTCAATGATGCACATAACAAAGATGGTAGCAACAAAATGGCAGCATATTATGAGAACATGAGTCTGTAGAGATCACTTCGATGATGTTAAATTTTCACACTTTAAAGTTCCAGGTAGGCCATAAACTTTGAAATATGAAAATTTATTATCCAAATCTGAGAAATATATACAGTGCACCCTCGTTATATCGCCACCTTTGGGACCATTGGAATTTTTGGCGATAAGTGAGGGTGGCGATATATTGAGGGAATAAATTACATAAACTATGCAATTTTTTGAAAAAAGTACCTTGAAAATGGTTGGCGATAAGCTGAGTGACCGTCGATAAAGAGGGGCAAAGTAAGGAGGGAGCAGTGTATTAAAACATGGCCTTTACCAAATAAACATGGTTGTCATCCAGAGACTGCTATATCATCCAGAGGCCAAGGTATGGTAACCATGCTGATATGGAAAAGACCATGTCTTAATTTATGTTTATTATGAACTTCCAATTAGGAGTTATAATCATACCTGGGCTTAAATTGCCATATCACTGGTTTGATATGGCATTTTTTTAGGTAATGTAGATATGGACTGTTCTGGCTATACTACATAATATGCAAAACAGAACATATCTGTGTATCTAATAAGTATCTAATATCTAATACATAAAAGTAATAAATGAAAAAAAAAATGTTTTTATGTTGTGGTCGTTTTCTTTCTCGTTGTTTGTCTTGAAACAGAAGACAGCAGTTGTAAGGGCACTTTGCTAGTTTATTCTATGTTTGTTGACAATCCTGTATTCATTAGTGTGATGCATGGATGTGGCATTGCTCAGCATCCACTCAAACCGGTTCTAGGGGCAGTCTTGAACTTACCTTTAGGTATGAGTAAAGCACTGCCTCATGGTGACTTCTGGTGACTTCAATATGAAGAACAACTATTAAAACGTTGTTCCATTTTACCATGTATTTGTAGAGACTTTGTCTCATGTGCATTTACCCCATATCCTTCCAATACTTATTTCGAGAATATATATCTAGTAAACCATCCATTCTTCTACTACTGTTGATAGGAAAATAATAACTCCAAACAGATCAAAATTTTACCAATCTAATTAAAACTAGAGAAATGTATCATTCCCCCTGCTCCCCCTTAAAAAAGGTCAAATCAAATTTTTAAATAGATGATGCACAAGGGCAATGCATACTTAACTTTCTGTGAAAGTTTCAATGAATTTCATCAAGCCATCTAAGAGGAGTTGTTGCCAAAAAGTAAGTACCCTATGGCGGACGCACGGACTGACGAATGGACGGACAGACGAACAGATTGAAGGACACCATGATCACTATATACCGCCAGCTAAAGCTGGGGTATAATTATATGTACCAATTGTTCTTTACAGTAACTGCATGGTAGATCTAACAACATCCCATTTTACTTTCAGTTCTATGACCTTTGACATCAACCAATCAGAATCCAGTCTAAATAATTTTGAAGACATTAAGCTTTATGATAAAAGCTGAAGATTTCGAATGAATTAGTGAAACAGAAAGTAAAATGGGGTTTTGTTAGATCTTCCATGCAGTGACTGTAGGCAGCAATTGATAGATCTAATTCTAATTAGATTGAAATTTTACCTCTTAATTTCCTTCAGATCATCATGTAGAAAAACTTCATCTTTTTCATTCAGAAATGAAAGTAAACCTGAAAACAGCAAGCACATGTTTATATGAGGTTGGGGATTACTTTATATCCTAAGAACATAACTAAAATGTTGATGACAAGTGATAACAAGATTATGTGTCTAACGAACATAATGCCCCTACTCACACCTATTTTGAGCAATGCTATTTATCATCATCAGTGAGGCATAAATTTGGTGGCATGGGTAAATATTTGTTACTGTATTCGACCTTATTAGCGCCCCCTCACCCTTTTTCAAAGTCAAAATGCACAAGCGCCCCCTCAAAACTCCCAAACTGCCAAAATTTACTTACGTTTTTTGCCGATATTTGAGTTTTAAGCGGGTATATTATCGCCGTAATTTTAAGAAACAGAATGTTTACATACTTCCCACGACTCCTGAGTAGCGATATCTATTTATTTATGCCGAATTCGCGTGATTAATTACTGTTACTTCTCGTTTCACCACGATTTAAACAACCAGAAGTTGAAGACGCATTATAGAACTCAATAATAATGACGGTAGCAGACATGCATAAATTCCGGTTTTGCCGATTCAATTAAGCGCCCCCGTTTTTGAATTTTCTAAGCGCCCTGGGCGCTTATTGGGTCGAATACGGTATGTCTTTTTTTTTTATTTATATCCTAATGTGTATTTACATAAAGTTTCATGATAATAGAATGCATCCGTCACAGAAAAGAAACTTAAACCTGAGTTTAAATCTCATACTATACCTCCCCTTTTTTCCATGGTCAGTGAAGCATGAAGTTGGCAGCGAGGATAAATTTGCATTATAATTTTTGTTTAATTACACCCTAATGTGTATTTATGCAAAGTTTCATGAAAATAGCATACATCCTTCACAGAAAAAAAATTCAACCTGTGGGTAAACCTCATACTACCCCCTTTTTTCTATGATCAGTGAAGCATGAAGTTGGTAGCCGGAATAAATTTTCATAATGATTTTTGTTTAATTATAACCTAATGTGTATTTATAACAAGTTTCATGATAATAGCATACATCCTTCACAGAAAAAAAACTTCAACCTAAGGGTAAACCTCATACTACACCCCTTTTTCCATGATCAGTGAAGCATGAAGTTGGTAGCCGGGATAAATTTTTATTATAATTTTTGTTTAATTATACCCAAATGTGTATCTATACAAAGTTTCATGATAATAGCATACATCCTTCACAGAAAAAAAACTTGGACCTGAGGATAAACATGACTTGGGACGGACGAACGGAAGAACGGATGGACGGACACACCCGAACACTATATGCCCTTCTAGTATCGTAGTTGGGGCATAAAAATATGGAACAAGAATATGTGTCCAACAGACACAATGGGCCACCTTGAAACTATTTTGAACAATGCTATTTTTTGTTATTATCAAAGCATGAAGCTGGTTGCATGACTATATTATTACAGTATTATGATTTTTGATTAATTATACAATAATGGGTAATAAATAAAGTTTTTATGATAGTAGCATACATCCCTCACAGGATAAAACTTCAACTTGAGGGTAAACCTAATACTACCATCCCCTTTTTCCATGATCAGTGAAGCATGAAGTTGGTTGCATAAAAATATTTTACTATGATTTTTGTTTTAAACAATAATGGATACTAGATAAAGTTTATTATTATATAGAGGACGGTGAAAGACTGAAATTTCTCAGTGAAATAAAAGTGATAATTAACTGTGAAATTATTTTCCATAATTTCACTCTAGGGAGTGACGTCACAATAGACGTCGTCAACGTTGTTGTTAAGTAAACGTCTCTGCGGATTAACATGGAAAACGTAGTTCATGATAAGAATCTTAAACTATACCATTAATTATGAGGGAACCGATCTACATATATAATAAAAACAATAACTAATCCTAGATTCTGATTATCGAAAATATTCAACTCTTGATCGAAAAACACTGTAATTCACTCATGCGCTGCGCGCATTCGTGAATTACTGCGTTATTCGATCATTCGTTGAATATTTGGCGATAATCAGGATCTCGGATTAGTTATAGTATAAATATAGAATACATCCTTCACAGACAAAACTTTAACCTGAGGGTAAAATCTAATACCACCCTCACTTTTTTCAATGATCAGTCAATCAGGAAGTTGGTAGCATACATGTAGATACATTTTTTAAAATGTTCGGATATTTTGTTTAAGCATACCCAAATGTGTATTTATATAAAGTTTCATGATTAAAAGCATACATCCTTCAGTACATTTATCATCCTGAGTCTTGCTCCAATATCAGCCCGAGGTGAAAGCCGAGGACTGATTGGGGTTGAGGAACAGTGCTAATATGGAAAAGGCCATGTCTTAATCTGTTTATTATATACTTGCAATTGGGAGATTTCATCATACCAGGGCTGATATGGCTATTGCAGAACAAGGTAGGCTGATTTGGTCATATGAGACTGGTATGTTGATATGAACTGTTAACTTCTGGCTTTATTACATAATTATGCAAAAAAAGAAAATATCTTTGCTAAGTGTAGGATAAACATTATTGCATACTTAGCACAGATATGCTCTGTTTTGCATACATAATACAGAAGAAAGTTAACAGTCCATATAAACATACACATGCTGACATTGTCATATCGACCTTCCCAGACCATATCAGGTTGTGTATTGTGATACGAGATATATCAGAAGTATGTAATGAACAGATTAAAACAGGACCTATCCATATCAGCCCGGTTAAAATCCCTCGACCCAAATCATCAACTCGACTAATGTCTTGGGCTAATATGAGAGATCTGGGATGATAATCAGACTGAAATGGTATACGACAACTTCCATGAATGTACGTTGCTAATGTGACCTTGTCCGTCAATTTTTTTACCCTTGAATTTCTTACAGAAATAAAGAATAAAACCATATGGATTTTAGATAATGTTGTGAATTTATATCATAAAAATCACATAGAATGTTTCCTTAATGATTAAAACCAATTATTAAAGCAAAAAATAAAAATGTTTGTCAGAATTGACGGAATTTTTGACGGACGCAACTCACTTCTACAAATACTCCCTAAATTCAGCAGTGAATAAAACACAAGTTTTTAATTGATTGTACCCTATCAAGGTATACCGTGTTTTAGTAGGTCAAAGGCTTATGTAAACACAGCAAAATAACTTTGTGGACATCAGGAATAAATTGAAAAGATTAAAAAACAGGTAATGGTGCGAATGCAAAATTCTGTCCGTCAGATTTTGTGACGTTTGGATCACCTTGTGTTGGAGCCATATTGTTATTTCAAATCAAATTTGAATAATATCCTTCAAAAATGTAATATGTAAAATATCTAATTCTTATGACACACGGTAATTTTTTCCAACAAAACTGCCAAACATCGTCGTTGAAATGTTGAGAACGTGAATTCCGTCAAAATGTCCCTGTGACGTTATACACATCCGCCCGTCATTGTTTTTATTATTTCGTGCCAATTAAAGCCTTTTAGCGACAAATATTCCAAGTCGAAGATGTGCTTTATTACTTCAATATGGCGGGCTTGTCGGCAGACTAGGTAGAACGGTGAAAAAATGATTCAAATGCTGTCTGTCAAACATTTTCGCGGATCAGGAACGTTCGCATAAAAAAGATTGAAACACGAGTCAGCGGTTTTATTGATTTTATCAACTTTTATAAAATCAAACTGGATTTTGATGTCAGGGATGTCAATTTATGTCAATTGGTCAAGCTTTTTACCATTTGTAACCAGGTTTGATACGTTTTCTGGGCTTTTGCGTCTCTATTGTCACAAGTCGACGGACTTCATGTATCAATCGTGACATTTTACGGACTTATTGTTGGGGACGTTGCATAAGGAAACTACTTCTGAAAAAATGTAACAAGAATTATTGTTTTTTATGGAATTTTAGACAGGTAAGAGTAACGAAAAACAATCTATTACTTCCAACTCGAATGTGAAAATTTCAGTTTTTAAAGAGGGGTGCCATGCCTTAGGGAAATGAGTAAAAATAAGGGAACTGGGAAAAATGATGGAAAATTAGGAAAATTGAGGGAAATCAACAAGTGGGAGATGGGAAAAACGAGAAAAGGTTTTCGAATTGGGAAACGAGGCCCAAAAAAGGTAGGAAATGTGGAAAAAATGTGGGAAATGGGAGAACAGACAACCTATATCACCCCTCCCCCTGATTCAATTCTAATGGAGAAAACAGTAGGTGCCAAATATTTTTCAGGTACTACTGTCAGAGTATTTGAAAAAAAGAATGTCATAAATCAGAAGAAACAACTCAAATGGTCTGGCAATATATGGATAACACATACGTTGTATTATATGAATACAGAAATAGCATTTAAATGCCCAAACAAGAGGGAAACCATCAAATATCAGGAGAATCATCAGATAAGCCGTAAAGGCAAGTATGATATGCTCCACATATTGCACCCATTAGAGTTAGCAACAACATTATAAAAAATTTGTACAGCATCAATGGATTAATGCCATTTTCTAGCCCTAAGCCTCGATGGTACAGTCAGGTGACCCTTAGCTTATTGGAGTCTTGAGGGTATGTCTCCATTATCAACAACTCCTGATCAACTGCTTTGTATTTTTTACCCTTTTTTCAGATTCTACACATTTTTGGACTTTTGTCATTTTAGTTTATTTGAGTTTAGGATATGTCTCTATTTCCACAACTCCTCCTAAACAACTTAATATTGTTCAACCAAATTTGCAGGAATGTTTTAATGTATATTGCAGACGTGCATCATGTATTTCGTTTTCCTTTCTTTTCATTTGATTCCAGAATTCCAAATAATCATTGAACTTGCTCTGTAGGTTATCAAGTCTTATAGTATGCCTCCCTATCCTGAACTCTGGTACAGCTCTGTATTTTTCTATCAAGCTATGAAGAATGCACGCTTCAGTATATAATGTATGTAGATGTGCAACATGGACTTCGTAATTCTATTTCAAACACCAGAATTCTTAAATATTTATAGTGCAGGCGACACATGTGATCTGTGGAACACCCATGCATTTTATTTTCATGCTGCTGTTGAGCACATTTGGCACAGCCAGCACAACATTGGTTATATTTGACACAACTATTTCCGTCAATAGATGACATTAGACACGATATGATCCGTCAGCTGGTGACATTAGACACAATGTTATTTTCAAGTGTGATCTATTCAGATACAATGTTTTCTGAAATAATACTGTTAAAATACTCTATAATAGACTTGCTTGACCTGAGAAATAATTACAGTTAATAACAGAACTTTAAATTAACCTTTCGCGATGTGTTCCGTCAGTGTGTGACATTAGACACAATATGTTCCGTCAAAAGGTGTTATTAGACACGATACATTCCGTCAAATGGTGACATTGGACACAAAATGTTCCGTCAAAGGGTGAGGTTAGACACAATGTTTTCTGCAATAATTACTTTAATTTAATTCAAAACGAATGACTTTGTTAATTTTAGAAATAATCAATGTCAATTAAAGAACATTAAATCAATTTTATATTTAACATTTCAGGAATTAAGAAAGATATGATATTTTTCTTGTTCCTAATGTCACATTGTCCGTCAAAAAATTGGTGACATTAGCAACATTTTTAAAAGACAAAAAAATCGTAATTCTATATATGCCCCTGTTAAAAAAATCATTCCAAATAGTATATATGATCCTACTGAACCTAATTGGTGACAAAAATAAACAGAAATAACGACTTAATTTTTCAAGTCAAAAGTGAACTTTTTATATTGTCTTGTATGGAAGTTGTCATAAGCCATGGAATAATCAGGCTTAAATGGAATAAGCCATGGAATAATCTTTATAATTTATACATTTACTTACCATATGACAAGTGACTCCTGTCCTTAATACATTCAGAAAGGGAGATAAACCATCCTTCAAGTTCGTCTTTTTTCTTACCCATTCCAATTATCTCTACATCATTACTGGTTTTTTCCTTGAATTTGATTATTTTGGAAACTAAGAACTCAAATTTACTCACTGTAAATAGAGAAGACATTCATCAATTATTATAGCTTTTGCAAATTGATTAATCATTTGTTAATGATGAATGGGAAGGTGAGACAAGAAGAATATCTAAGTGTGACTGGTTATTGTCCAGTCTCTATTCATCAGAATACAGAAGCTATTGATCAATTTAATAAATGGATTTATTTTTCTGTCAATTTGTAAAAATCTTAGCTGCTATCTAGCAAAAATGTTAGTATATTAGGTCTCACTTGATTCACTATAACAAGTAATTTTTTATAGGAATCAATTGAAAAAAATTGCATTAAAATCGTACTAAAAATAAAAAATAAAATTTTTGAAATTCTCCCCTTTTGAGCCCCATTTATCTCACTAACGGTACATGCCACGTGAAATCCGTTGACATACAACAGATTGGAAATTTCCTAAGGAGCACACTGAAAGAAACCCCATCAAAATCAGATAAATAGTGTAAAGATTCTACAGTCAAATATGTCAAAACACCCAATTTAGCCCTTTTTGGCCCCTTTTTCAAAAAACAGCAAGGCCAGGAACATGAAATTAATAGCAGATCTTAAGCATATAACAAGAAATATCATAATAAAATTTGATAATGATCCATCCACTAGAAACAAAGTTATGCTGTCCACAGACACAAAAATACCCAATTTTACCCCTTTTGGCCCCTTTTTCTGAAATGGATGGGACAAAGAACCCAAAATAAAAAACCGGCTTAGGCTTTAAAAAAATACCTTTGTTTCCGGTAGGACACTCTTCAAAATTAGGGTCGGTAGGTAGGCATTTCTTTTTTATTTTTCCAAAACTTTTTACATAGACATTAAAGAGAGTAACTTCTGGACTTTAACAGTGCTTCTTTAAAAATTGCCAAAAAAACTTTAGGGTAGGCATTTTTAGCCCAAAAAAACTACTAAGGTCGGTAGGGTTACCGGAAACACAGATTTTTTTTTTATTCTGCCTTAAGCTTGTGCTAAGACAAGTCATACAAAAATTTGAAAATGATCCATCTACGAGAACCAAAGTTATGCTATCCACAGATGCCCACTCCGAGGCAGACGCCGACAATGACTGCACCATACCATAATATGACTGCAATTTTTTTGCCGACTTATAAAAAGATTGTGATAAGAGCCAATTCATATCAATCCTCTATGAGGTTTCGAGGGAGACGCTTTGCATATTAAAATATACTGCGAAAAGTGTCAAAACAGGAAGTGGTATTCCAAGATGCCTCAAAAATGTATCCCCCAAAATGGCATGTCAATATAAAGTATCCATGATGAAATTTCAAGTTTGTATCATTTACCATTAGAGAGAGAAGTTTCACTATGTTCACTAAAAAAATTAATCCACATTGCAGCTCTGAAAATGCATGGATCCCACAAAATGGCTTTACTATAAAAGAAAGTTTGTAACAATCACCATTGCAGAGAAAAAAAAATCACAAAAATTGTGGGGGAATGGTCAGATGGACGGAATGACAGACACAGGTAAAATGGAATACCCCCTACTACTTCAGAGCGATGGTATGCAGTGTTTTCCATTCGCCATTTAAGCTGGCTTTGCCGACCAGGTTCTTTTGCAGGCCGACCACCTTTGCTTTCGTCAAGGTGGTCGGTAAAAACGGAAATTTTTGAGTTCCGGTCTGTCATAGCTCCGTCGTTAGTGTTGCCTTCATTTGATAAAATGGCGGATTCGAAAAAACAAAATCGATGTTTCCTTTTGTACAGAAAGAAAAGGGAAGATATCTGATGAACCTTTTGAATAAAAATAGAACGAACCATTGGACATATAAACATGGAGACCATTCAATATAAATACTAGACGAGAAAATACGAAACTAAAGGGATGAAATATACGACATGAGTTCAAACGGTTTTATTGTAGTAAAATGACATTTTAGTTCCATATGCCAGAAGTGCTAAAAACGGACATCGAGTGTTATGCTCATTGAAAGCTTAAACCCAAAAATAAAACAGAAATGGATTAACTTTACTATGTTTACTGTCAAATCAGAATGACAACAAATACAAATTTATTATTACTTTAGTATTATTTTCATATGTATCAAGTAAATTAATTTAAGTTGCCGGTTTTTATATACACATTGCATTTCTTTATCAAAATACAAGAAGCAACTGCTGAAAAACTAGATAGCCGGCTATGACTGCCGGCTATCTTCAGTTTCAAGACAACCACCTTTCATTTGCCAAAAAAAGAAAACACTGGTATAAAAAAATTAAAGTAAAATACAAACATTCAATCTCTAAGGAGAGTGAAAGAATGGTTGTTTCATAATATAAAATAGATTTCTATGACCTCACTCTTCTTTGAGCATGCTTAGAAATTGTGGTCTACCTGTATTGGGTTTTATTTGCATGTTTATTATACTTAAGGTGTCTCAGTGGTATTATTCCGCCATTTTTGTCTTATACTTGTTCATTTAGGTTTCATTCATATAAAAAATTTAACAAAATAGTTATTTGAAATGCCAAGAAAATTCCAACGTATTTAAAATTATTATTCCTAATCACTTTTACAACATTTTCATTACAAAAATGTAAAAGAAAACACACAAGCTTAAAATCTGAAGCTGGATTTACAGAACACAGAAATTATACAAGGGAGGTAATTTGATAAAAGAATTTAACATAGATATCACTAGCGAAATTAACATTTCGCAATTTATCTCTCTTATTTCAACGGTGACCCCTAATTTTTATTTTTTATTTGAAAACTATATAATGATTACAAAACACGTGCAAAGTATGAACAAAATCTATAATAAATTTTTCAAGCTATCCTCTCATATAACCATTTTCCCAAACATTTCTATGTAAAATCCTGAAATTTTCAATTTCAGTTTTTGGGCTTAAATGCACGGTGACCCCCAAATTTTATTTTATATTTTGAACTATACTACAATAACATTTCTACATGGAAAATTTCACAAATTTCTATAATAGGAAAATAATACCCTGCAGACACCTTAAGGGAAACAGGATAGAGAAAAGGGGAGGTTTGGGTACCCATAGACCCGTTTAACCCTACTGCTAGCTGTTGCTAGTGCCAGTCAAGGTTGGGCGGAAAAAAACACCCCTGGTTTTTACCGGTGGTATTTACCGGTAAATACTGCCCTGGACAATACTCCTCAAGTGGACAATACTGGACGATTGAAATTCTAAATGGTCAATTGCTGGACAATACAAAGTTTAAGTGGTCAATACAAATTCTAAATGGTCAATAATAGTATATACATTGTATCTATTTTTATTTTGTTTTAATTTTTGTTTTTGTTTTTTAACAGTTAATACATTGTCATAATGCCCTGTACAATACTCTTTCAAGTGGACAATACTGGACGATTGAAATTATCAATGGTCAATTGCATGCTGGACAATACAAACTTTAAGTTGTCAATGATATATATTGTACCTGACTTTATTGTTTTTGTTTTTTATCGTTTACAACTTGACAGACTGCAAACTGTTTATTGTCTTTTACTACCTACTGTGAATTCATTTTTATTCGTGGGGTACCAATTTTCGTGGTTTTCGTGGGTGTCCCCAAACCACGAATTCAAATACTCAACGAAATGTGATTTTCTTGTGCAAGTTTCAAACACAAATGAATGATCATAATGAAGGACCTGATCAACGAAGGCCATAAACCTTGCACTTGTACCTGAGCCCCAAACTAGCTAATATATCCAACAATAAGTAAATATGCATTCTCTTGAACCTTTAATAGCAGCAAAATAAGTTAAAATGCTTTAGTTCCAGGTGTTTCCCAGTTAACAAATTAGCGGTAACTGGCCTCCTGTTTTGTTTATCAATTACGCTAAAGTGTTGATTTACAGTTAAAAAACCATCTCAATTTAGTTTTTATATCATATTATTAATTAAACTTTTAAAGTTTTAATTATGTTCTGCTGAAAAAGACATGTTTATTTTGCAATCAATACAGGTGTCTATTTATAAATAACGAATGGAGTAAGGTTATGTCAGATGGTTACCTAATTACAAAATATCTGCACATTACTATGAATTGTTAATAACAGGTGACACTTTAATTACAGGTGACACTTAAATTACAGGTGCATTTCTGAATTTTGGTGTTTTGACATCAATACTGAAGGTACTGAACCCATGAATTTTATAATCTTTATTTTATAAATTTAATTTTTTTTTCTTGGAACAAGTGGCAATCCACGAATTTACATACACCACGAAGGGTACCTGTAAAGTGCGAAACGAAATAAAAACGAAACGAAACGAAACGGAACGAAACGAAATCAAACGAAACGGAACGAAATCAAACGAAACGAAACGAAATCAATCGAAACGAAACGAAATGAAATTTTTACAAAACGAAACGAAACGAAACGAAATTGAACCAAACGAACAGAATTGGACAAAACAAACAAAATTCCGTTAAATAATCGTCCCTACTTTTCTTGTTGTCTTTTTTATCACACTGCATATGTGCGGGTAAAGGGGTATCCATACAATGGCGCAAGAGAAATATTTAGACAGGGTATGGAACAAGTGCTTGCTGACACAAATGAAGAAACAATAGTTGCCTTCACAGATGGATCATAGTCCTGCCAAGGTAATGCTGGACCATGTGGGTCAGGCGCTATAATTTATCCAGGCAGTCAAACCGGCATTTCTATTCAAAAACTAGTAGAGCCAAGAGGATCAATAATGCTTATAGAGTTAGTTGCAATAAAGATGGTATTAGAACACTGTATGGTACATCTAAACAGTGGATTCAAAGCTCTAAGGATCTTCTCAGACAGTGATACAACAGTTGGTATCCTCACACTAACCTGGCAGTCAAATAACTATTTAGATCTGATCAGGGACATCAAGGAAAACATGACATCACTAAGCAGAATAGCGGGCATCCATACGTCTATATCTTGGACCCAATGCCATGCTAATATAGCCGTTAACGAGATAGCAGACGAACTAGCAAAACAGGCCGCAAAAGAAGCCTCCATCCTTGATGTGAGTCACAACATCATCACCCTATCAGATGTAAAAATAGCAGTGAAGCAATCAGTGAAAGACAAATGGCAAACTCGATGGAAACATGCA
>MJUU01051570.1:36392-46573 GCA_002080025.1 Modiolus philippinarum | reverse complement strand
CCCCCTCACCCTTTTTCAAAGTCAAAATGCACAAGCGCCCCCTCAAAACTCCCAAACTGCCAAAATTTACTTACGTTTTTTGCCGATGTTTGAGTTTTAAGCGGGTATATTATCGCCGTAATTTTAAGAAACAGAATGTTTACATACTTCCCACGACTCCTGAGTAACGATATCTATTTATTTATGCCGAATTCGCGTGATTAATTACTGTTATTTCTCGTTTCACCACGATTTAAACAACCGGAAGTTGAAGACGCATTATAGAACTCAATAATAATGACGGTAGCAGACATGCATAAATTCCGGTTTTGCCGATTCAATTAAGCGCTCCCGTTTTTGAATTTTCTAAGCGCCCTGGGCGCTTATTGGGTCGAATACAGTATGTCTTTTTTTTTATTCATATCCTAATGTGTATTTACATAAAGTTTCATGATAATAGAATGCATCCATCACAGAAAAGAAACTTAACCCTGAGTTTAAATCTCATACTATACCTCCCCTTTTTTCCATGGTCAGTGAAGCATGAAGTTGGCAGCGAGGATAAATTTGCATTATAATTTTTGTTTAATTACACCCTAATGTTTATTTATGCAAAGTTTCATGAAAATAGCATACATCCTTCACAGAAAAAAAATTCAACCTGTGGGTAAACCTCATACTACCCCCTTTTTTCTATGATCAGTGAAGCATGAAGTTGGTAGCCGGAATAAATTTTCATAATGATTTTTGTTTAATTATAACCTAATGTGTATTTATAACAAGTTTCATGATAATCTAAGCATACGTCCTTCACAAAGAAAAAACTTCAACCTAAGGGTAAACCTCATACTACAACCCTTTTTATATGATCAGCGAAGCATGAAGTTGGTAGCCGGGATAAATTTTTATTATAATTTTTGTTTAATTATAACCTAATGTGTATTTATGCAAAGTTTCATGATAATAGCATACATCCTTCACAGAAAAAAAACTTCAAACCTAAGGGTAAACCTCATACTACACCCCTTTTTCCATGATCAGTGAAGCATGAAGTTGGTAGCCGGGATAAATTTTTATTATAATTTTTGTTTAATTATACCCAAATGTGTATCTATACAAAGTTTCATGATAACAGCATACATCCTTCACAGAAAAAAAACTTGGACCTGAGGATAAACATGACTTGGGATGGACGAACGGAAGAACGGATGGACGGACGGATGGGCGGACACACCCGAACACTATATGCCCTTCTAGTATCGTAGTTGGGGCATAAAAATATGGAACAAGAATATGTGTCCAACAGACACAATGGGCCACCTCGAAACTGTTTTGAACAATGCTATTTTTTGTTATTATTAAAGCATGAAGCTGGTTGCATGACTATATTATTACGGTATTATGATTTTTGATTAATTATACAATAATGGGTAATAAATAAAGTTTTTATGATAGTAGCATACATCCCTCACAGGGTAAAACTTCAACTTGAGGGTAAACCTAATACTACCATCCCCTTTTTCCATGATCAGTGAAGCATGAAGTTGGTTGCATAAAAATATTTTTACTATGATTTTTACTATGATTCTATGGCCGTCACCACGACATCATAGATAGATATGAAATGTCAGTGTCACAAATAAAAACTGACATTTTCAGCTAGATTCGCGTCTTCCCTGATTTGACATTACCAGTTTCGACTTAACCCTGAATTGACCCACTGACAGTGTGACGGGTGCTGTGCACAGAGCAGGACATGCTTACCCTTCCGGGGCACCTGATGTCACTCTTGTTTATTGAGAGTTCACACTGTTAGTGCTTTAGTTTTTTGTGTTGTATATGTAACGTTCGTGTGTTTTGTGGGCATGTGGTGTCTTTGGTCTTCTGTCTTTTGGTGTTCTTGCTTTTGCCTTGTCTCTGGACTTTGATTTGTGTAATCTTGTGCTTTGTTCCTTCGGTATTCTTCCGCGTTGTTTTGTTTTAAACAATAATGGATACTAAATAAAGTTTAATATAGAATACATCCTTCACAGAGAAAACTTCAACCTGAGGGTAAAACCTAATACTACCCTCACTTTTTTCAATGATCAGTCAATCAGGAAGTTGGTAGCATACATGTAGATACATTTTTTTAAAATGTTCGGATATTTTGTTTAAGCATACCCAAATGTGTATTTATATAAAATTTCATGATTAATAGCATACACCCTTCAGTACGTTTATCATCCTGAGTCTTGCTCCAATATCAGCCTGAGGTGAAAGTCGAGGACTGATTGGGGTTGAGGAACCGTGCTAATATGAAAAAGGCCATGTCTTAATTTGTTTATTATATACTTGCATTAGGAGATTTCATCATACCAGGGCTGATATGGCTATTGCTGAACAAGGCAGGCTGATTTGGCCATATGAGACTGGGTATGTTGATATGAACTGTTAACTTCTGGCTTTATTACATAATTATGCAGAAAAAAAAGAACATATATCTGTGATAAGTGTGTGATAAACATTATTGCATACTTAGCACAGATATGCTCTGTTTTGCATACATAATACAGAAGAAAGTTAACAGTCCATATAAACGTACACATGCTGACATTGTCATATCGACCTGCCCAGACCATATCAGCTTGTGTATTGTGATACGAGATATATCAGAAGTATGTAATGAACAGATTAAAACAGGACCTATCCATATCAGCCCGGTTAAAATCCCCCGACCCAAATCATCAACTCGACTAATGTCTTGGGCTAATATGAGAGATCTGGGATGATAATCAGACTGAAATGGTATACGACAACTTCCATGAATGTATGTTGCTAATGTGACTTTGTCCGTCAATTTTTTTACCCTTGAATTTCTTATAGAAATAAAGAATAAAACCATATGGATTTTAGATAATGTTGTGAATTTATATCATAAAAATCACATAGAATGTTTCCTTAATGATTAAAACCAATTATTAAAGCAAAAAATAAAAATGTTTGTCAGAATTGACGGATTTTTTGACGGACACAACTCACTTCTACAAATACTCCCTAAATTCAGCAGTGAATAAAACACAAGTTATTAATTGATTGTACCCTATCAAGGTATACCGTGTTTTAGTAGGTCAAAGGCTTATGTAAACACACAAAATAACTTTGTGGACATCAGGAATAAATTGAAAAGATTAAAAAACAGGTAATGGTGCGAATGCAAAATTCTGTCCGTCAGATTTTGTGACGTTTGGATCACCTTGTGTTGGAGCCATATTGTTATTTCAAATCAAATTTGAATAATATCCTTCAAAAATGTAATATGTAAAATATCTAATTCTTATGACACACGGTAATTTTTTCCAACAAAACTGCCAAACATCGTCGTTGAAATGTTGAAAACGTGAATTCCGTCAAAATGTCCCTGTGACGTTATACACATCCGCCCGTCAATGTTTTATTATTTCGTGCGGATTAAAGCCTTTTAGCGACAAATATTCCAAGTCGAAGATGCGCTTTATTACTTCAATATGGCGGGCTTGTCGGCAGACTAGGTAGAACGGTGAAAAAATGATTCAAATGCTGTCTGACAAACATTTTCGCGGATCAGGAACGTTCGCATCAAAAAAGATTGAAACACGAGTCGGCGGGTTTTATTGATTTTATCAACTTTTATACAATCAAACTGGATTTTGATGTCAGGGATGTCAATTTATGCCAATTGGTCACGCTTTTTACCATTTGTAACCACGTTTGATACGTTTTCTGGGCTTTTGTGTCTCTATCGTCACAAGTCGATAGACTTCATGTATCAATTGTGACATTTTACGGACTTATTGTTGGGGACGTTGCATGAAGAAACTACTTCTGAAAAAATGTAACAAGAATTATTGTTTTTTATGGAATTTTAGACAGGTAAAAGTAACGAAAAAACAGTCTATTACTTCCAACTCGAATGTGAAAATTTCAGTTTTTAAAGAGGGGAGCCACGCCTTAGGGAAATGAGTAAAAATAAGGGAACTGGGAAAAATGATGGAAAATCAGGAAAATTGGGGGGAAATCAACAAGTGGGAGATGGGAAAAGAATTGGGAAACGAGGCCCAAAAAAGGTAGAAAATGTGGAAAAAATGTGGGAAATGGGAGAACAGACAAGCTATATCACCCCTCCCCCTCATTCAATTCTAATGGAGAAAACAGTAGGTGCCAAATATTTTTCATGTACTACTGTCAGAGTATTTGAAAAAAAGAATGTCATAAATCAGAAGAAACAACTCAAACGGTCTGGCAATATATGGATAACACATACGTTGTATTATATGAATACAGAAATATCATTTAAGGGGGTAGACCTGGGGTAGGAGGAGATAACTCTGTTTTTCACATTTTTAATACTTACACAAACAGATAGAATCATTACAGATGGTATTATCAAAATTTTTAAATTGTAATTTTTTTTTCAACACCGCAAATTTTTTTTTATTTTGTCGAGAAAACAAATACCCAACATCCAGTTATTTATAATGAGTGCATTTTACTTTACATTTTTGCAATGCTGTCCAAAGATAATGAAAATATGTAAAAGTCGGATTTCTTCCAAGGGAGGTAATTTTTAGCACAGATTCAGCAATTTTAATGATTTTTACCCATTTTATTTTAAATTAAGAAAAAGTAGGACGGTAGAATTTTCTAAAATTTTAATATATCTTGCATATACTAGTTTTCTTTCTATTCTCAGTTTTTGGTGAAAATTAAACGACAGAAATTTTTACAAGAAGTGTTTAATAGTGATCAAAATAGAGTGAAAATTTCAGCATATATTATTCAGATCACCCATGTATTTCAGTTCAAACTAGTTAAATTTACTATCATTATTCATGCTTACTTTCACACATGTCTAAACTACAGAATTTTGCATTTGAAATAATTTTAAATCAAATACAAATTTAATTAGAGCCAATTTTATACACCACAATCAAGTCCTGAACGGACCAAATAATATTAGGAAAACGGGTATCTTTGATGACCACTAGACATAAAACGGGACGGTAAAAAATGGTGAAAATTGCTGAAAGTCGACATGAGCATGTGTAGTTTTAATACTGAAAATATTAAGAAAATTAAACGAGTGGAAAATTTTAGGCTTCCCCAGGTCTACCCCCTTAAATGCCCAAACAAGAGGGAAACCATCAAATATCAGGAGAATCATCAGATAAGCCGTAAAGGCAAGTATGATCTGCTCCACATATTGCACCCATTAGAGTTAGCAACAACATTATAAAAAATTTGTACAGCATCAATGGATTAATGCCATTTTCTAGCCCTAAGCCTCGATGGTACAGTCAGGTGACTCTTAGCTTATTGGAGTCTTGAGGGTACGTCTCCATTATTAACAACTCCTGATCAACTGCTTTGTATTTTTTACCCTTTTTTCAGATTCTACACATTTTTGGACTTTTGTCATTTTAGTTTATTTGAGTTTAGGATATTTCTCTTTTTCCACAACTCCTCCTAAACAACTCAATATTGTTCAACCAAATTTGCAGGAATGTTTTGATGTATATTGCAGATGTGCATCATGTATTTCGTTTTCCTTTCCTTTCTTTTCATTTGATTCCAGAATTCCAAATGATCATTGAACTTGCTCTGTAGGTTATCAAGTCTTATAGTATGCCTCCCTATCCTGAACTCTGGTACAGCTCTGTATTTTTCTATCAAGCTATGAGGAATGCACGCTTCAGTATATAATGTATGTAGATGTGCAACATGGACTTCGTAATTCTATTTCAAACACCAGAATTCTTAAATATTTATAGTGCAGGCGACACATGTGGTCTGTGGAACACCCATGCATTTTATTTTCATGCTGCTGTTGAGCACATTTGGCACAGCCAGCACAACATTGGTTATATTTGACACAACTATTTCCGTCAATAGATGACATTAGACACGATATGATCCGTCAGCTGGTGACATTAGACACAATGTCATTTTCAAGTGTGATCTATTCAGTTACAATGTTTTCTGAAATAATACTGTTAAAATACTCTATAATAGACTTAACTTAATTTGTCAGTTGGTAATGGGTCTGGAGCTGGCATGTCAGTTAACTGCTAGTAGTCTCTTGTGATTTCATGTTTATGTCCGTATATTTAGTTCTTTCAGTTTCATTTTTCACAGTTGACTCAGTCCTGTTGCCAACTGAATTTTACTGTTGTTACGATCGTTTTTTATTTATCACATTGGCTATAGGGGGAAGGTTTGGGCCCAATAAAACTAGTTTAACCCCGCCGCAGCAGGTTTGCGCCTGTCCTAAGTCAGGAAATTTATTAAGCCTTTGTGTGTCTTGTCTGTTTTCTAGTTAGTTCACTTTATGTCTATCGGAGTCTAGGAAGATGCTTATTTCGCTGAACTTGATTACTCTTTTATTTAGGGGCCAACTCCGACCTACCGTTGGATGTGGGGTTTCCTCACCGTTCATTGAAGATCTTATGGTGGCTTTGAGTTGTTATTGCTCCCCTTAGGGTCGTTGTCTCTTTGACACATCCCCCGTTTCCCTTCTTTTTCTTATTGCTTGACCTGAGAAATAATTACAGTTAATAACAGAACTTTAAACTAACCTTTCGCGATGTGTTCCGTCAGTGTGTGACATTAGACACAATATGTTCCGTCAAAAGGTGTTATTAGACACGATACATTCTGTCAAATGGTGACATTGGACACAAAATGTTCCGTCAAAGGGTGAGGTTAGACACAATGTTTTCTGCAATAATTACTTTAATTTAATTCAAAACGAATGACTTTGTTAATTTCAGAAATAATCAATGTCAATTAAAGAACATTAAATCAATTTTATATTTCACATTTCAGGAATTAAGAAAGATATGATATTTTTCTTGTTCCTAATGTCACATTGTCCGTCAAAAAATTGGTGACATTAGCAACATTTTTAAAAGACAAAAAAATCGTAATTCTATATATGCCCCTGTTAAAAAAATCATTCCAAATAGTATATATGATCCTACTGAACCTAATTAGTGACAAAAATAAACAGAAATAACGACTTAATTTTTCAAGTCAAAAGTAAACTTTTTATACGGTCTTGTATGGAAGTTGTCATAAGCCATGGAATAATCAGGCTTAAATGGAATAAGCCATGGAATAATCTTTATATTATACATTTACTTACCATATGACAAGTGACTCCTGTCCTTAATACATTCAGAAAGGGAGATAAACCATCCTTCAAGTTCGTCTTTTTTCTTATCCATTCCAATTATCTCTACATCATTACTGGTTTTTTCCTTGAATTTGATTATTTTGGAAACTAAGAACTCAAATTTACTCACTGTAAATAGAGAAGACATTCATCAATTATTATAGCTTTTGCAAATTGATTAATCATTTGTTAATGATGAATGGGAAGGTGTGAAAAGAAGAATATCTAAGTGTGACTGGTTATTGTCCAGTCTCTATTCATCAGAATACAGAAGCTATTGATCAATTTAATAAATGGATTTATTTTTCTGTCAATTTGTAAAAATCTTAGCTGCTATCTAGCAAAAATGTTAGTATAAGGTCTCACTTGATTCACTATAACAAGTAATTTTTCATAGGAATCAATTGAAAAAAATTGCATTAAAATCGTACTAAAAATAAAAAATAAAATTTTTGAAATTCTCCCCTTTTGAGCCCCATTTATCTCACTAACGGTACATGCCACGTGAAATCCGTTGACATACAACAGATTGGAAATTTCCTAAGGAGCACACTGAAAGAAACCCCATCAAAATCAGATAAATGGTGTAAAGATTCTACAGTCAAATATGTCAAAACACCCGATTTAGCCCTTTTTGGCCCCTTTTTCAAAAACAGCAAGGCCAGGAACATGAAATTAATAGCAGATCTTAAGCATATAACAAGAAATATCATAATAAAATTTGATAATGATCCATCCACTAGAAACAAAGTTATGCTGTCCACAGACACAAAAATACCCAATTTTACCCCTTTTGGCCCCTTTTTCTGAAATGGATGGGACAAAGAACCCAAAATAAAAAAACCGGCTTAGGCTTTAAAAAAATACCTTTGTTTCCGGTAGGACACTCTTCAAAATTAGGTTTGTAGGTAGGCATTTCTTTTTTATTTTTCCAAAACTTTTTACATAGACATTAAAGAGAGTAACTTCTGGACTTTAACAGTGCTTCTTTAAAAATTGCCCACCGGTAAGAACCAGGGATGGTTTTTTTTCCGCCCAACCTTGACTGGCACTAGCAACAGCTAGCAGTAGGGTTAAACAGGTCTATGGGTACCCAAACCTCCCCTTTTCTCTATCCCGTTTCCCTTAAGTATAATAAACATGCAAATAAAACCCAATACAGGTAGACCACAATTTCTAAGCATGCTCAAAGAAGAGTGAGGTCATAGAAATCTATTTTATATTACAGTAGTCACCCTCTTGAAAGACCACTCATTTGAGAGACCAACCCTTTCTAGAGGCCACATTTCTCTTGCATTAACTCTTTTGTGAACAAATTGACCCCTTTTGGAAGACCACCCCTAAAACCCAACCAGAGACCACCCTTTCTGTGTCAAAAATATGAACATTACCCCTCTATAAAGACCAAGTTTTGTTTTGTAAACACTGATGAAAATTAAATGCCATTTTGTAATAACTTACTGGAATAATTAAACCATCAATTAAATTGACTTAATTAGCAGGTGAGAAGCCCTACATGTATGTTAAAGAGAAATATAATGATTTGATACATAATTACCTGTAATTATTAGAAATTTTATTCTTTAAAGGAGAACTAATTAACTCTCACTTAAATATTTGATAAAGACAAGTTGTTGAGAATGAAATTTCAGGGCCATGCATGATACTTTAATAGGTTTCTGGTTAATGCATGTATTTTAATGAATGCACATGTGTTTTAAATTTGTGTTAGATGTAAATGAATATAAATATAATGTGTCAAATGTGCATGTGATAAATAAGAAGACATGTTGAATGCTTTCATACATACATTAAGTGAAATAGAATATGAAATGTTTTACATGAAATACTTATATTCAGCCATTAGATTTTTGGACCTATTCCTTTTGAGAGACCACACCTTTTGTAAGGCCAATTTTATGTTGCAAATAGGGTGGTCTCTCAAAATGGGGACTACTGTATAAACTTTATAATTGCATCACACCCACCTCTTTGCTAATTAATTAAGGGTATCATTTAGGTATATACATGTAGTACAGGTAAATCTAACAATTTTGTGACTCATTAGGCCATACAAAAATAATGATTAGATTCTCAGGCCATTTTTCTGAGAAAATGATGAGGCAGGGAGGGAGAAGATTTTTATTTTTATTGGCTCAAATTCATGATGAGGCATCTTTTTACATTACTGAAACACCCAAAAAGTGATGAGGCAGGTGATTTTAATTTTTTTTTATTTGAAACTTGAATAAAAAAGTAAAATTAGTTCCCAGAAAAGAGATGAGGCAGGGGCCTGAGAAGCTAATGTATTTTTTATTTTGCCTTAATGATATTTTATTAGGTGGACAAATCGAAGATGATAAATTCAGCGATATTTCCCACTTTTTTCATTTCAGCAACGTTATCATTTCAGCGACAAAAAAACATATAAATTCAGCGACATTTTATTTCATAAATTCAGTGACATTTACCTGTAAAAGCGGGAGGTGGAATAGTATTTTTAGCAGAACATAATATTATTTACTATCACAAATGTATTGTTCATATAATTAACTTTTCATTTTAAGAAATTGGACATTGTTAAGACAGTCGAATTCTGTAAGGTTTGTTTAACAGCGAGCTAAAGTTATTTGTTTTCATCAAATAAGAAATTTAGTTTTCAGTTTTAAAGTGGCGAATTCAGGTGAATTCATAGTTGTTTCTATTAAAAAATAGTAAGCTTTTATCTATTTTATGGACCTGGAATCTAGCTAGTCCTCAGTCCAATTAACTAGTATTGAGGTACTCATTTTTGCCTTCAACTACACAAAAGTACCGACTAAGACAGTCCCGTATTCACTGATGTTGAACTAATACCTTCGAAGACTACCTCTAACCGGTTTCAATCCACTTGACCTTTTTTTTTGGAAAGTTTCATCAATGTACATCTAATTTATTTTTTATAATGAGGTCATGTTTTATTTTATATATTTAAATAATTTATATAAAATGTGGCGTCGCTGAATTCATA
>MJUU01051570.1:13414-26053 GCA_002080025.1 Modiolus philippinarum | reverse complement strand
GCGAATAATGTCAAAGGATATATCAGCATTTGTTTTTAATGCATTTTCTATTTGTTTATGTAAAGTTTTGGCTTGCGCTCACTACTTCACAATATTTTCCGCGCCACAGTTTTTGACGTAATATGTATTGTATTACGACGCATATTTATGTACTTTTAATCTAAATGCCAATTCTATATTCAACTAAATGTTTTAATTATTTCAAAATAACAAAGGATACACATGAGATATTGAAGATCTCGTTTTCCTAAGTACTAGGATGAACCTTTCAAGGGTCTTTTAGTTGCTAATTGTTTCTGTTTAGTTTGTACCGGACACTACCGCAATGAAAGAGGAGGCACCATAAAACCGGTTTAATCAAACTTTTCTTTGTAATTCCTAAATCAATTCAGGACAATTGCAGTTGGTAATTTTTCCGGTGGCTCTGCACCAACTTTGACTTTTTGTCGTTTGATTCCGGCTCTTGACAATACTGTTCGGTTATTATACCCCCACTCGATAGAGAGTGGGGTATACTGATTTCACCGTATCCGTCCATTCTCCGTTCGTCCGTCCGTTCGTCCTAAAATGTGAAAACTTGAATTTTTCGTCGCATTTTTCTCAGCTTCTACATGAGGGATTCATTTCATAATTGGTATGCAGCCTCTATATGGTTAGTTGTAAGGAATGTTCTATTTTTATTCCTGTCAGATGTGCACTTCCTGTTTCACGAAATGTGGACTTCGTTACAAAATGTAGTGAAAACATGAATTTTTCGTCATATTTTTCTCAGCTTCTACAAGAGGGATTCATTTTATCATTGGTATGCAGCCTCTATATGGTTAGTTGTAAGGAACGTCCTATTTTGAGTTCCGTCAGATATGCACTTCCTGTTTGACGAAATGTGGACTTAGTTACAAAATGTAGTGTAAACATGTATGTTTCGTCGCATTTTTCTCAGCTTCTATAAGAGGGATTCATTTCATAATTGGTATGCAGCCTCTATACGGTTAGTTGTAAGGAACGTCTTAATTTGAGTTCCGTCAGATGTGCACTTCCTGTTTGACGAAATATGGACTTAGTTACAAAATGTAGTGAAAACGTGAATTTTTCGTCACAATTTTATCAGCTTCTACAGGAGAGATTCATTTCAAAATTGGTATACAGCCTTTATATGGTCAGTTGTAAGGAACGTTTTATTTTGAGTTCTGTCAGATGTTCACTTCCTGTTTGACGAAATGTGGACTTAGTTACAAATAACTAAATACCGAACTCACTGTAAATTTATTTTCTGCATATGCGCATTTCGACAACTTATGTCTCTTCAGTGCAGATAAAGTCTAATCGTTTGGAAGACCATAAACTCAAAAATGTTTAAAAACTGACAATGAAGTGAAAACATGAATTTTTCGTCGCATTTTTCTCAGCTTCTACTAGAGGGATTCATTTCAAAAATGGTATGCAGCCTCATTATGGTTAGTTGTAAGGAACTTTGTATTTTGAGTCCCGTCAGATGTGCACTTCCTGTTTGACGAAATGTGGACTTAGTTACAAAGTAAAGTGAAAACATGAATTTTCGTCACATTTTTCTCAGCTTCTATAAGAGGGATTGATTTCTAAATTGGAACCCAGCATCTATATGGTTAGTTGTAAGGAACGTCCAATTTTGAGTTCTGTCAGATGTGTACTTCCTGATTGATGAAACCTGGACTTGAGTTACGAAGTGTAGTGAAAACATGAGTTTTTTAACCAGGGTTCAATGAGTGGGGAATACCTGGTTGCCATTCGGCGACAGCTCTTGTTTTGTTATTATCATCATTTTTTTGTAGTTAGTATTGTAGTATTGCGATTTTCTTGTTCTTGTTTTTTGTCATAAAGAATCGAGAGAACATGTTTATTCGTTAGCAACACTCATGATACCCCCAGTTTTTGCCATGGATTGTTAGTACTCTTATTGTTCTTTAGTTTCTTTTTTTTTTTGTCATGTTGTTTCCATTTCAGTTTCATGTATACGGCCATGTATGCCGATGAGTGCATATTCGTTGTCCTTTTATTCTTATCCTAATTCGACATGTACATCTCTGTATAACATTAATATTCATACATCACAGTTAAGGAGCATTTTGAATTAAACATATTTTATTGCAAATAAAGCAAAAGGGATCGGGCACAAGTGATAACAACATTATTTAAAGCCCTCTTCCTACAATTTACAACATAACAAATATCATACAATATATACAATATACATTAAGAAATGTTGATAAGAATAGAAAAGTAACAAAAGGTAATAGTTAAATATCATGTACACAAAACATAATTCTCATAAAATATTTTCACAATGTCAGTACATTTTTGATATGATTAATTAATGATATCAAACGATAACAATAACAATATTGGTTGAATAAAATGGAAAAGAGAAGGAAAAATAGGAAGGACAGGATAAGAAGAATCTGCAACAATCAATCAAATCTACGACTATTGTAAATATAACATTGGACTGCTCTAAAAATATCAGCATTTTGATCAAAGGTAAGATTTGCATTTCCAAAAAGAATCATATCAAGGTCAATATTTCCATATATTTTTATTATTAGAAACAAGTTTTGTCGGATATTGTTATAAAATGAACATTCTAGCATTTTCACAATTTGCACCACAAACACAGTTAGGATTATCTTTATTATTGAATCTATATAAATCATAATCTAAACTACTGTAGCTATACCTCAACTTAGTGTGAATAATATTTAAGGAACATATCTCATTAGCATCCTCATTTGTATGCTTTTTTTTTTTTTTTTTTTTTTTTTTTTAAGTTCTAAACATGTTAATTGGTATACATGTCTAATAAGTTTGGTTCGCATTTTCCTATATTAGGGCAGCGTGTTTCTTTAATTACTTCGGTAAGCAATTATCTGTATAAGTGAACGCAGTGGTGCTGTAACAAAATTACACTCTAAAGTCTTATCTTCTTCAAATAACCGATTATATTTAGAAACTTGCGATATCTAAAATTTAAGAAAATTTGTTCAAAAATTAAGGAGTCTTTCAATCTTACATAGCTCTGCCTTTAGCTGATTTTGGCTTCTCTATTTAGCTAATATTGGTTATTTGTTATCTATTAGCTTTTTCAAATATTTTGATATATGGATTTCAAGATTATTTGACTTGAGTCTACACTCAAGAGACAACGGTTGTCGCAATCGCCATATGCAGAAACTAAATTTTGTATTTTGTTATTTATTACCACTGGTCCGATACCTCTGCTGCTGGACTGCTAGTCCCGAGAGTATCCTCCAACCCAGTGGTCAGTGTTTAGATGCTGGCTCGAAAACCGATTTATTTGACACTTGCATTAATTTGGTTTAAAACTAAATGGTATCTNACAGACAACGGACGCATAGTGATGACAAAAGCTCACATGGCCTTTTAGGTCAGGTGAGCTTAAAGGTCAATCAGAGATTGCAAACCTCCCGCTCACCTTTTTTGGACCAACACTAAAGTTTGGTTTTGAAAATGTATATAAAGGAATCATCAATAAAAATTTAATTTAAAATTAAAGTTTTTTTGCAATCTATCTATCAAAATGATCATCACTACTGTTAGGAATTGAAAAAGATATGGTTTCTAGGTAGAATTCCCAAAAATAACAGGTCTTTAAGACTTTCAGGAAATTTACCAAAATAAGAATCAAAGTTTTTTGCAATCTGACTATTGAAAATGATCACTGATAAAATAAGGCACCAAAAAAGATATGGTTGCTTAGTAAAATTCTAAAAAGTAATGGGTCTTTGAGAGTTTCAGGAAATTTACCAATATAAGAATCATATTTTTGAAATTTAAGTGTTCATACTAGCTGATGACATCAAAGAGTTGCTTAATTATATGATTTTATGTTAGAATTTCAAAAATTATTGGTCTTTGACATTTTTAGGAAATTTACCAAATTTGGCACCAAAGCCAAAATTATAAATTCTTATCTTGGATTCCAAAAGCAATTCAAGTAATTCTCCATGAAAATGTAAACCATAAAATGAAAATTATACATAAATTTCAAATCATATGCTGAGTACTTATTGTTTTACGTGTTTTGGTCCCTTAAGGGCATGCCCCCAGGGCTCATACCAGATGTCCGCTATCATTAGCAAATTAGATAAACTTGTAATAAGATTTTTAAAATTTCCTTTGATCTTTCAATGCTCTAAAGGCCGATATTCAGTGTAGAATGCATTAATTTCACTATTTGGAAGTTATTGCACTGTATAAAAGTTCAGATCCTGTACACAATACAAATACAATGGGATAGGAGGGCCTTCAGTGCATTAAATTCATGCAAATTAGATGATAATGCATTGCTTGACTCCTCCCTCAGAAAATTCCAAAGCCAATGACATTCATCTGGTTTCTTTTATTATTGTAAACAGCTAATGTTAGTAAATAACTGTCTTTATTATTGTATTGCCTATGGCATGGACATTTTACTCAGGCCTTTCTTGTCAGAAAGACGATTTTTATATGTTCCTTTTTATACATGTCTTTTATTTTCAAGTTTATTCTTCTTCTGTTCCAACCTGTGTCCCCTCCCAAACAGCGAATTGCCATTCAAATTTAGTTATTTACAGGAGCAATTCCTGTTACTAGTATTTCATTGTCGAGGAATGTTTATGGTCTAAAGATACAACACACATTGAGAATGTCTAACTCAGTAAGAACAAAAGTCCCAGCTTCCTCTGCCCACGGTCCTAGCAAATAGAAAAAAGGCCGCCAGCATGACAGAGGTATCAGACTTTATTGACCGATGTAACTGTTCATCAAAATGCAGAAACTAAGTGTTAATTATGTCAAGATGAGGGGAAGACTATTTGATTTCTCAGGGGGCGATTTTACCTAGAAAAATTATTTATTTTCATGTCCATCTCAAACAATCATTTTCCCAAAATGCCACTTCAAAATCATGTATTTGTTTTGCAACATTTTTTTGGGGTTTAAAATCAAACCCCGAAATCAGAGGGTTGTCCCTCTGAGTTTTCTGTTTTTCTGTTGTGTACCGTTTACAGTACAGAAATGCTTTGTGTTGTATCTACAAAATACCTATTATGTATATATGAGTGAAAGCAGCATTTGGTTTTCTGGGGATTGGGGGGATATAATTTTTTAAATAAATAGTTGTTTGATTTTGAAATTATTATTAAATTGAGCGGGTGAAAACAGATGCAGTATGTTTCTCCAAACAAGGTACGTAAGCAGTCAGGGGATGGACTTGTACAAGTCATTTTTAGAACTGACTTACGGAAGTCACTGTAATAATGTTTTCTGACTTGTACAAGTCAGATTGCAAATTAAGCTTAAACTTTTATTAGCTATTTCAATACTTTTCTGATTTTTATGCTATTTACTGATAATTTTTATGCTTACTTTATTGGCTATCTGTTGTGATAGATGAAGTCTTGGAAGGTGTCCTATTAGTACTGGCGGGTGAGCTTTGAAAATTACCTCTCTGGGGATTATAATCTTTCTTCTGAGTAAAATGACTTTCAAATGATGTGTGAAATTATGATTTTATGAATAACCTGGCATTAATACACTACATAGATCTAGGATTGTTTCATCTGAGGATAACATATATAAGAATCAGTTATTACTTACTTTTCAACACTTTTGACTTGATGAAGTCAGAATTATTTATCATTAATTACAATTTGACTTGTACAAGTCAGAAAAGCTAATTCAATCAAGGGGAATAACCCAAAGAATCTACCAACACTGACTTCCTCAAGTCAGATAAAACTGACTTAAACATGTCAATCCCCTGACTGGTAAGTGTGTGATAAAAAAACAACCAAAAATAAAACACCTAGTTACCTTACAAACTGCAAGGCAACAGTACCTCTTGAAATGTGTACTCGTTTTAAATCACATGCTAATTGTACATTTAGGGCTGTGTTGATTGATGTTTAAAATCATTAGCATATTTAACGCACTCTTTGTAAAACATTTTTCATTGGTCATATTACAAATCATATATAGCACCGCCTTATTCATTAAAATATTTATTGCACTCAAACTGCTACGCAGTTTTCGTGCAATTAATATTTTAATTCGTAAGAGTGGTGCTAAACATATAACATAATGGAACTCATATAGAGAGTTTCAGCTTCCAAACATAAATACTTCAGAATATTTTGCATATTACTGGACAACTCGAAATACAATTTCGCTCATTATTCCGCCCTGAGGGTAAATTTCAAAATTCTGAAACCTTCGGCACAGACAACTTTTATAGTGTTACTTTTACCCTTAAAACCAGGTTTCTGCAACTTAAGGTGTAAGAGGAGTTCTAGCTTTATCATTTTTTATGTTTTTTGGACCCCTAGAAGCCATGCCCTGAGGGGTCATACGAAAATTCTGACCCCTTCTATAGCCTTGGAGATTTCTCCGATTATTGGATATCGCAAAAATTCATTTTGCCCATAATTTGCCCTAGGGCATTTGACAGAAACTCCAAACCCCTAGTGCACTAGTGCAGATCATACTCTAGTATGGTGCCAAGTAGTTCCAGAGATATCAGGGAGCACTACACACATACGTATGTACGTACATATGTACGGACAGACTGCATTACATAATCACCCCGCTTTCGCTAAGTGGGGGATAAAAACTGCAGCAAAATCTGACTAGAAATAAAAAAAACATTAATTTTTGAGAATTGCCCCTTTTTATTTTCCAGGCCGATATTTACCAGTAAATCACTGGTAAATACGGGGGTGGAATTTACTGTCTAGTCCTGAAATTCATGACTCTATGTAGCATATTTTTATTTGGACTTTTACTGTGGTGCACACACTCAGTGTAGCAACAGTAAAAGTCCAAATAAAAATATGCCATACAGAGACATGAATTACAGGACTATTATTATTACTGCCCAACCTTGCTTCTATCATGCTGGTGGTAAAGTTATCATTTTTTATGCCGGTTAGAGTTTTGATATTGTTCCTCTGTCTATGTGATATGACACACATGTACATGCATACTCAATTTTTTTTTTTATTATTGTAATATGATTCATTAGATCTTAGCATGGTTTAATACTAATAATATGGAGGGCAATGCTTAAATAGTGCGTGCATTATCTGATGGCCTTTCATGATATTGCACTATATCCACAAAACACATTTAACCTTATGGGAGTGGGAGGAGCTACCAACAGTGCATTAATATTATGCAAATTTAGTTAATGCATAGTTGAAGCTCCAATTACATTCAATGGGAAGTAACTTAAAAAAAAACAATAATCATGTTAATAGACCGCTAATGTAACAAGTACATGTAATTCTGATAGCAAACTACTGTGCCTTGATAGGACAGATTTATCCCCCCGAACACACTTTCTGGTAACTGTACATGTATCATATTTAAATCAACGTCAGTGTCAAATCGCAGTATTGTAGTTTATTTATTACAATATACACTAAATTAATGGCAACAGGCGCGGATGCAGAGAATTTGAAAAGGGGGGTTCCAATATAGAAGTGAAAGGAAATTTCACCGAAAATTTGGGGTATGTCTTCGTAAAATATCAGGATATTGATTGTCCAAAAAAGGGGGTCCAACCCCTGGAACCCCCACCTTTTAGATCTGCCAATGGGCAAGTTCAAATCTTTCTAGTATAATTTTTGGATCAACATTCTTCCCCGTTTGAAACACTAAACAAAAAAATGCCTTTTATTTAACTGATGCCAAAGCATCCACCGATCTATCCTTCATAACCGGGTGGGAGGGGATTTCAACGGAATTCCAGAAAAAATTGGTCCAATGCATTTTGTCAATTTCAATCCTATTTTTGGCGAAATAATGCATGAAAATTTCAAGTTTTTTTCAAAAATGGGGGATCCGAAGTTTTTTTTCAAGAACGGGGGATCCGATCCCTGCAGTGCACCCAGCCTCTGGACCTACCAAAGCTAAAGTATATTTCTTCTAATTCTTGTTTTTTAGCTCCTATCATTTTCGAAACTTTAACAAATAAAAAATAGCAAAATATATACGTGTAATTGGAATAAAATAAAACACTGGTTACCTTATAATACCTACCCATCAATACTGATCAATCTATCTTTGAAAAGTGTACTGGTTTTAAATCGCGTGCTAATTGAACGTTGTTGCTACCTAGCTGTCATTCATGTAAAAAATAATCAGCACTGTCGGTAAAACGTTTTTCATTGGTCATATTACAAATCACATATAGCACCGCCATACTCATTGAAATATTTACTGCACTCAAAACGCTACCGCGTTTTTCATACGATGAATATTTTAATTCGTAAAAGTGGTGCTATATATATTACTTATTTTATTGGTTTTCAAAATACATTTTACAATTATAAATATACAAAATATCACTCATTCAGACACTCTCTTGCTTGCACTCCAGGAAATCAAAGATAGAAAAATTTGACAACTGGATAATATAAATTGATGAACACTGTTTAAGTAATGGAATCTGTTTGCATAATTGAAAAATTTAGAAAATTGTATTGCTCTCCTATTCAAATAAATTTTCAAAACCTGACCATACAGTCATTCATGTTGGCATTATGTACAAGTTACAGCTATGTAATATAAATAATTATTTTTACAGAATATTAAAATCTATGTATACTAGAGATAGACTGTGTGTAAAAGTTAAAAACAAATTGAGAGAGTCTTTTACTTCAAATATGGGTGTGAGACAAGGGGATGTTTTAAGCCCCAACATATTTAAGTTTTTCATACTAGTAAATGACCTCCCCACATTACTTGGAAATTCACTTGATTCAGTAACCCTAAATGACAAAAAAATTCCTTGCCTCTTATATGCAGATCTAGATGACTTGGTTGTTTTTTCAGAAACAAAGACAGGACTTCAAAATAAGCTTGATATTTTATATGATTACTGTAATGAGTGGTGTTTAGATATCAACATTAATAAATCAAAAGTAATTATTTTTAATAACAATGGTAGAGTTATAACAGATAATTTTAAAATAGGAAACAAGAAGCTAGAATGTGTTAAATATTATAAATATTTGGGTTTGATTATAGAAAATACTAGTACTGGAAAATTTAATGAAGCAAGAAAACAATTGTATCAGAAGAGTATGAAAGCATGCTTTAAACTTTATAGGGATTTGAAATCTTCAAATTCCAGTGTTAAAATTTATTTACATTTATTTGATCATTGTATTAAACCTATTATCCTATATGGGTGTGAAAATTGGAGTATTGTTAATATAACACCCAAAATCAATAAGATCTCTTTCCCTCTTTGACATTTTTAAGGAATGGGAGATTGAGAAATTAAATTTCAAATTTAGCAAATATATTTTGGGAGTAACAAAATTGTGTACAAATATTGGAGTGATTACAGACCTTGGGAGATACCCAATATACATGATATATATTGATATGTTGAAACAGTTTTTTATGTATTGGTATGGACTAGAGAAAGCACCAACAGAATTATAAAAAAAAATGCTTTCATAGAATATAAACACTTACATGACATTAACAAGGGACAAAACTCATGGTATTCGAACCTGTGCTTTTTCAGTGAAAAATTAGATATTGACTTACAAAATTGTAAGGGATGGAATAAAGTACGATTTAAAGTCTCCTTGAAAAAACATCTTAAAAAAAACTTTTTAGACACATGGAGCGAAATAAGATCGCTGTATTTAACAGATAAAGGCAAACTTAGTACATACACAAATGTACATGTATTTCAAATTCAAATCTTCATTTGAAATTGAAAATTACATATCTACTTTAAAGTATAATTATCGTAAGGTTATGGTCAAGTTTAGATTAAGTAACCACACCTTAAGAATTGAAACTGGTCGTCATGAAAGAAAAATGAATGATCTAGGTAAAATTGAATCCATACCCAGAGGTGAAAGGCTATAATGAAGACACAAATTTTATCATCTCTCTTTGCAAATTCATTGATGATATTTTTCAGATAAGGAGAGAATGCAAAACAAGATGTTTTTGATCTAAGACTTATTTCGATATGTACACTTAATAGTTTCAAATGAATTTTACTTTATTTTAAGTTTCATGTGTGTTTATATCAATATTTTACGTAATGGTCACAGCTGGCTCTCAACGTGTCGGATGGTTGTTTACTTTACGTCTTTTTTTTTTAATTATTGAAAATTGTTGTATGTTTAAAATCTTGATTTGCATGCCCTTATGGGCCCTATAATTGGAAAAAAATAAAAATATTCTATTCTATTCTTCTTTCAAGAGGTTTGTTTATCATTGACATGATTGATACTAGCAATATATTTTTCCATACAATAATGACAATGAATTTCATTTTTCAAACATTTTGTCCAAGAAGGAAGATATACCACCCAACCTTGCTTCTGTGTGATATGACATATGCATAGTTGGTGGAAAGGTGTAAATTTAATCATCGATGTCATTGATATAAAAGCTAAAAAGCAAAAATTTTTTTTTTCAAGAATGCGTTTCGTATCATATCGATTTTCCATTTATTTCGTTTCGTTTCGTGGTTTATATGTACCCCCTTCTGGTAGCTCTTTTGCTTTTGTTTTTACAGTATCTTATTTGGCTCTACAGTTTCAATCATGGGTTTGGAAATTATCTAATGAAATCAATGATTCGAAAAGTAGGGAATAGAAATTTGTTATTTACTTCATCTTACCAGCACCGAGAACTTTAATCATCTGTCTGCGTAACAACTTCGTCCAGCTTGCTGTCGGGCTAAGTTAGTTGAGTACGCGCGTTGTATAACTTTTTTTGCGTGTTATGAAACGACCATTATGAAACTGAGCATGCAGATTGTTGTGTTTATTTTTGTTGAGCAGTACAATTTATGTACTGCAATTTCAGACGTAGCTTAATATTTCATAATTAAAAAAACGTAGAATAAAAATAAATAAATAAATCAATGAATCCCGATTATGAGACTTCAATAAAATCAACAGATCCAAGACACTCGGGAACTATTTGTAACCACATCGAGTACACTTACAACTCCCGGAATATTTCAAAATGGTCGGAAAATGCATTTATCATTTAGCCTCCCCAAAAAAATAATGATCACCATACAAATTAATGAGAGTATTTCAACCAAAACTTGTTGAATATCTTTTCTGAACCCTTGAGTTCAAAGAAAATATTATATTTCCTGAATATTTTTTGCCTAATTGATATTTAGTCCTCAGCGGATTCAGTAACTATAATTTTTCAATAATGTATATCACAATCAACTGGTTTACTGTTTCGTCTATCTGGTAACCAAAAGCAAGAAGTTCGTTGAACTTTGCAGTAGTGAAAATGCCTTTAAGGGCATTATTGAGGTACTTGAAAGAGGTTGAATATTCCTCTTATGGACTTGAGTTGTCTCCAGTTAAATACGGGGACTATCATCCTATTTACGGCCCTTAGGCTTAGTTTACTCAATGGGTCCCTTTTCTAGGGCAGGGGCTGTGTAGCTGCGGAACCATAGCTTCTATCAGACCATAGTTCCGCAACTGTAAAAAAGAAAGCAGCACAAGGACCATAAGAGCTACCGTCCAGCCAGGGATTGGGTCAATTACATTGAAAAGTAATTAATTAAATTACAATTACTTTCCCAAAATGCTCAATAGACGAATTTCATATTTATGGGATGACTGCTAATTTAGCATGTTTTTCAAAGGGACGTCACTTGCTAACACCTGTCATTCTGGTTTTCGGTCTCATTAGGGAAAGGACGGTCAGTAAATATTTTCTCTGGCAACGGTTACAATTTTCACTGTGGTAAGTATCCGAATAGCTTGAAATAATTTATTTAAAGACAATCGAGATATTACCCCTAGTCCAGTGATAGATAATCTACTGCTGTCCCTTATTACAGTGGAACCGTAAACCTGACTGTCGGGTCAGTAGATTACTTCCAAAAGTTATAAAAACGGAGCCAAAGTCGGGATAAGAAATAAACATGAAAGTGGTCTATTAAATTACAATTACAAGTAAAAAGATTTTGGAATGTAATTAATTAGATTACAATTACTTTGCAAATGTAATTAATTAAATTACAAATTACATTTGAAGCCAACATTTTGTTTTTATTATCTATTTTCAATTCAAAAGTTTTTTTTTTCATGCTATCAAATGAAAAGGACTCTAAGAGCCATGAGGGGAAGCATTTCATAACTATTATTGCAAAATTTATTAACTACCAAAAAGTTGACCATTGTGATTACTGATAAACTTTATCTACATCAAATGTTCAAATGTATTGTCCTCTAGCCTAAACATATCAGACTCAAAAGTTTATCGATTCTCTCTACTGTGGGGTGGTTATAAACTGACTAACAAGTTAACTCAGTAATATTTGGATTTATTTTGAATTCCCTCAATTTGCAGGCAGCTGGCATGCATCTAACTCTCATGTATAACCATCATAACTATTACTTGAATGTGCAGGTAAAATATTTATGAAAGCTCAGCAGACAGTTTAATCACATCAACAGAACATGCGCCTGTCCTAAGTCAGGAAATTTATTTAGCCATTGTGTGTTTTGTCTGTTTTCTAGTTAGTTCACTTTATGTCTATGGGAGTCTAGGATGATGTTTATTTCGCTGAACTTGATTACTCTTTATTTA